>JALLAX010000265.1:0-13112 GCA_036939555.1 Discostella stelligeroides
ACGAAAAAATTGTCTGCCTGTGGAATACCCTGGAGGGCAGTGATTGGATGACAGAGGAAAAGTCCGAAAACAGACCCCAATTTTTTTGCCTGTGGACAAGGCCTAAGGCATTGTCCATAGGCAGCCAATCCGAGACATAGTTACATAGTTAGGGAGTTATGAGCTCAAAAAAAAACTATGTATTCGCGTCTGTCTTTCTTCCGTTCGTCCACTTCCTGAAAACATAGTGGACGAAATGATTTCGACATACCCCTGAAGACATACCCCCCCATCTCTTCCACGTTGCACCTCTTCCACCCTCCATTGCTCGCGTCGAATCAACAAAAACATGACTTCCAACGCCGATCCCATCATCAATATTGATGAATATTCAGCTCGGGATGGTTCGTCACCTCCACCCTTGCCCCCCCCTAACCCATCTGATACTTCATTAGCGGATGGTGTCAGCAACTTCACCAATAACGCTGAGAACTTCTATAACAACGAGGGGTGCTGCCTAAAAGTTTTGGTGTGCATGTGTTATGGCCTTCGAGATGATAGTGACAATCTGTTGCTCAATCCAGAGGCAGAGCCCTGGAAGTCGTTTCCCATCGCGCAGATTCGACCGAACAAGGATATGTTGATAAAGGAGGTCACGCGACGATGGTCGCAATCAAATAAAGACAAGACAAACACCAAGATTGGCCCTCGTCCAAAACAATGGACGCTTGTAAAAATTCGTGATTGGTTGGAAGTGAATCCGATTGTTGATCCGAATGATGTGACATTTTTGAAGGATGTTGTTCGTTCACGAAGCGAAATTGCCACTGCGGCACAAACGGAAGAACAGGACAATAATGTGCGCCTTGGTGCAGGGAACTGGAATTCAACTGCATGCATGCGCTTAATTCATGCATTAATTGATCACGATGATCTGAAGACGAAGTTTCTCAACCGTTTAAACCTGCCTGCTGGTCGCTCTTCTGTTGAAAACCACCAACAAGCTCGCGAATCAGATGTATGGCATCTATTGGCGGACAAGTGGAATGATAAAAACTTTGCTCCGGAAACCATTTCTTTGCCAGCTGTTCATACCGAGTTCACCTTTCCCGATGTCATTTTGCATGCTGAGGTAGCAGATCTTACGCCAGCGACAGCGGAAAAGGTTGAAGACAAGTGGGCCTCAATGATACTCGAGATGAATCGCTGCATTGCAAATTGGCAAAAGAGTGGTCAAGGCGAGGGTGGGATCGATGATGCAGACAATGCGACGGACCAAGAGTTTGGCAGTCTTACTAACCGTACTCAGCACGCACTTTCCGAGAGACAACATTACTTCCGAGATTGTCAACTTTATCTCCTTTATCTTTGGGAGATGCTCGACCGGCATGGTTTACTAGGGTCTGCTCTTCAAAGGCTAAACAATACTGTGTCAGCAACCAATGGGTCAGACGGTGTTCCATCTGTAATTCGCGCAAAGAATAATAATGACGCAGACTCAATGTCAGATAAAACTGAGAAAACAACACCGTCATCGTCGGCGAATGCATTCATGGCTACATTGGGTAAGAGCATTGAGAAGCACGGTCAATCACTCCTCCATGTCGCGAAAATAGAAGCAGATCAAAAGGAGAAGGAAAGAGTTCATCAGGTTCAGTCAGAGATCCGAAGCACCCTACGTCAATTAGCGGGAGAGAAGCGATCACTTTTGATTCAACATGTTGCAGAAAGACAGAAGAAGAACAAAGTGATGGCGGACGCAATCATGGAGCAGATTGAAGAGATCCAGATGGATATTGACAGGAACAATAGGGAACTTGTGTCATTGGACAACACTCCAAAAAAGAGAAATAGAACACCAGAATCCGCGGAAGATTGAGTGATAAATTAATTGGGACAATGTGGGGAACTCGTTACGTAATATTCTATTTAACATTGGGACGCTTTAAGTGTGAGTCAATAACTTGCTGTAATAATCGCTGTCTTGGTAGAGTTTGATCAGGATTACTTTGTTCATGTTGTCTGCGTACATTCCGCGGAATATCCCTAAAATGATGTCCGGCATCCATCAATGCCCGAGGCAAAAGAATACCATCATCAGCGCCGGCTTCCATTGGCACAAAACCATCTTCGTTGTTCATCATGTGATTAACATCGGCATTCAATGGTTGGAGGAGTGGATCGCTACTTTCTTCACCATCACAAACCTCGTCAATACAAAAATTGTGTAGCTTTGCAAGAGCATTAACAAGAGCGATGATCCGCGCCAGACCTATTCCTTTGGGCATTGCCATTCGAAGTATGCCCCATCGTTGTACCAACATGCCAAATGCACATTCAATCCTAATCCGCACCTGAGAATGATAAAAATTATAGTTGTCCTTACTCTTCTCTTGGTCTCTACCTGCAATGTTTGGATATGGTGTGGCCATATACTTTGTATTCAAGTAGGCATTGTCGCCAAATATTACCAGCCCATCAGCCAACAACCCTTCCTCTAGCCGTTTATGTAATTCGCTAGCCTCGAACGCAAGGCAATCAGAGGAAGAACCACCATACGTGATAGAAATGTCAAGGAAACGTCCTCGGACATCACATAGTGCCTGACAGTTCAGGCCAAATTTGCTCTTCCGCCCACAAAGAAACTTCTTTTGACCGACACCAGCAGCATCAGCTTCCTTTTGTGATGGTTTGTGCATCCAGATGAGAATTCCATCAATTGCACCAGCACAGCAATCAAATTTGACTTTACTTGCATTGCAAAATCCACGCGCAATTTTTTTCTGAGTTTCAACATCAGACAGATATGATATTTTCATTGCAGACAGTTCATTCACTGCCTGAACGATGATCCAAACACACTCGAAAACTGAGGAGTGAGATACACCAAATTTTACCATGATGTCATATGGTGATCCACCAGCAAAGTAACGTAGTGCAATACCAAGCCTTGCACTGGATGAAATTATTCCATTCGGAATGGGAGGGGAAGAGCAATTATTGTCGCCACCATCCCCACTCTTTTTATTGTACCCTCTTACCTGTGCAGCAACTGTGCTTATTTGTTCTTCTAATAAATCGTGCAAACGCCAAAACGAAGCATATGTCATTCGATATGCACGGCGGAAGTATGTGGGACCCAAACAATTATATATTTCCGCAACCGACCGACGGGTGCGCCTGCGTGCACATTTACCTGTTCGCGTTGGTACCCGACGATATCCTTCCTGCGAATGAAAATGTGCTGCCGAAGCTGCAACGGCAGCCTGGATAATATATGCTTGGGAAGTGAGCTTATCAGATAGGGAAAGCTTCATTGCATTATTTCATGATCCATGATCGCGATTTGCAATCCCGACGATAAAATATTTGGTGGAGTCAAGCGTCGGCTGGGGGTATGTATGATGTTTTTTCTGCCTATGGACGGGGTGACATACACGGGAGGAAGACAGACGAAAACATACGTCACTAACTATGTAACTATGTCTCGGATCGGCTGCCTATGGACAATGCCTCAGTCCATCTTTTGTGGTGCTCCAAGACAAACGAAGAACTTATCCATCATGCCTCTTCTTCATCCCACGGCAGTCAATGCCCTAACGACGGCTATCGGTGACCTCAGTTTCACCCCGAAGGAACTCGTTCAGGTGCCGGTCGGGCGGCTTCATGCTCGGCTTTACCCCGCCGTCGACACTTCGATGCCAGTTCACGAACGTGCCCATGCATTCCAAGTCAATTTGACAGCAATTCGTCTTCTCCCTGTTGACCAGTCCCTCCAGTTAGACGCCTTGGGCAATCAGCTCAATTCCATTGCGCTCGTCGAAGGCATCAAGGCGGATTTTTTCCACCACTTCGAGGAACATTGGGCGAACTTCCAATACATGGAGATTCTCTCATTCCACAATTCTGCTGGCGCCATCATCAACGATACAACGATTGCTGGCGACAACAGCGTCCTCAAGCCGGTTCAGAATGGTGCGGTCGATCAATGCCGTCGCCCCAACGTTAAGTACGTTCGCGTCAAGCTCATCCTCGACTTTGCGCCGTTCATCACGCTCGATCCTCCTGGGGCGACGACTCTTCGGACCGAATATTATATCGAACTTCCGCAGACGTCCGTCGCGATGGTGAATGGCCACGGCAACAACTATCAGTTGGTCACCTATCATGGCCCCGACGACCTTCGTACGTTGGCTCTTGCCGACTTCCGCGCGGCAGTACTGGATCAGTGCCAGCAGGATGGCCCGATTGACCTTGGCGAATCTCAGTTCAACCTCACCAGTGCTACTATTGATACCACAAGTATTCGCGAGACGATTAACAAGAAAGTCTTGCACCTGGCGTATCCCCAAATCATGGCGTCGCTCTTCAGCAATCTTTGCCCAAATTACTCCGACCAGCCGCACGCAGCGCTAGAGCACATTCGGCAATCGTATGTCGACAATGATGGTCAGACTCAAGCAGGGACTGTTCATGGGTATTATCAACGTATGATGAACGCGGCACGCCCATTTTCCACCAAGCCTGTCTTTCCTGTCAGCTTGTGTAACAAGTTCATGGAAGGGCTTGATCCTCGACTCTTGCCATCGTTTTGCAAGAAATACAGAAATCACAGCGTCATCCATCAGCTCGACGGCCCTCATCAACGTCGTGAGCTTCAGCAAATCTTGCTTGCCGCCGTGGAAGCTGAGGAGGAGTATTATACTACTCAACAGATCGCTTGTGATGCCGTCAGCCAAACCTTCCACATCAACGCAGTCGCCAACAGTGCCAGTGTTCATGCCACCACCGTTGCTCTCCCAAGTCAGGCAGAGTCTACCATTGCGAAATACGAACGCAAGTGCTTCGGATGCAACGGGCCACACAACTGGATGACCCGCGCCAATGGTGAGAGTACCGTCACCTGCCCCAACAAGGACAAGCCAGGCGTAGCGCAGTCGGCTGCGGACAACTACTCAAAATTCAAAGAGCGCATGAAGAAACTCCGTGCCGCTCGCAAAACCCGTGGCAAGAAACGTGCCGTTAAGATGTCCGGACTTGACACGGACGATCAAGAGGCTTTGCGTGCTGAAGTTAGGGCCCTCCTATTAGCAGAAGGGTTCGAGGAGAAAACGCCTACGAAGAAACCCGCCACCACACCCAGCATGGTTTTTGTTATTGACATCACGGTGTTGTCAGCAGGCAGTCCGACTAAGCTCACCCTACCTGTGCAGATCCAACAAAACTTTCCGCACATTCTACTTCAACTAGGTGCGGCAACGGATCCTTGCGACTGTCCAGGAGTCAAGTTTGTTGTTGATAGTGCGGCAGCCCTCTCCACGGGCAACTTCCACTTCTTTGCGAAAGTTGCCAAGAAATACCCACATTGCGTGTCACGCATTCTGGTCCCTGAGGACTATGCTCCCATTACACTGTCCGGCATCGTTCAACGCGACTCCAATGCGGAAGCCGTCACCACCGAGCTCAACGTAGCATTCGAGTTTCACTTGCCCTACCGCACTCGTTCGGGCGGAGACTCCACGGCAATCATGGTCGCGACTGGCGCACGTGTCACGGTCAATGCAATCTTAGGCGTCCCGTTTATGCAAGCTACAGGCCTACACATGGACTTGGTGGATAATGTGATTGACTTAAAAAATCTTGACTGCGAACCGTTTCCGATTATCTTCCAACGCACACACAATCATGTGCCCATGGAGTGCGATCCCGACACACATTATTGCGCGCGTCTCCAGGAAGTGGTGGACGCAGTTGACCGTCTCGAGCAATACTTTGCATCGGCGTATGTTATGCGTCCTCAGGCAGCGGTCACGTTCGGATCGTCCCTTGGCATTCCAGCCACCAATCGTACGACTACACCTGGGCTTCTTTATGGTACCGCTCGGCGGAGCTCGTCCCGTGACATTCAGCAAACCCCAGGTGATCCCACCCATAAGGGTGTTGGTGGGTATGATGCTTGGCAGCCCCCCATGGGTATTCCACCCACGATGTGTTCCGCACACGAGTCCACCATGTTCATGGAAACTCCGGCCATGGTTTCAAACCAGGCCTCGATGGATGACATTGACGAAGATGATGGTTCTTCTTACGACCTTGTGACTAATGATGTCGCAGAAATCATGTGAGTGTTTCCAACACTATACCGTGCGCACTATTACAGTGTATCAACAAGACCAGTAGGGTTTTATGTACGGCACATAGGTTGTAATAAATTAGTCATGCCAAGGATATATTGTGATGTAGTATTGCGGACGCGCACATTTACATCACGTTTGATCCCCATCGTTATGCTTATGCTATTTTTGTTGCGTCCCCCTGTTGTCAGGCGCTCTCGGACGCGGATCGTCGGCGGCGCATCATCCAACGCCACCCTGGCCACTCCAATTCAGGTTACGCCAAAACGGAAAAGTAATCGAAAGCCGCGGAATGTGTTTCTCGATGATCGAGGATTCCCCGACGAAAGCGATGCATTTGACCAGTTACTTTTGAATATCGATGGCGGGTCCGTACTGCGGAAACTGAAGCATCCGACACCACCTATTGATGTCATCGATCCTGAATTTAATGTTCAGTTTGACGAAACTATTCATGGTGCGTTCCTCCGCAAGAGTTTGGACTTATCCCATCTCGAACCTCAAGTCCAGGAAAAAGTTTATGCTTTAATCAAGAAATACTGGCCAGTGTTCGAGGAATCCACTGTCTTCGTTCCTGTCAAAAACTACCAATGCGTCATCGACACTGGGTCTGCGTCACCAATAGCTGTAAAAAAGATCCAATATGGACCTCGGGAAGCTCCTATCATGCGCAAATGTATCGCCGCTCTCGAAAAAGTTGGGCACATTCGCCAGATCCAGGATGGACGCTGGATGTTCAAGGCCCTACTCGCACCGAAACCCCATCAGGAACACGTCCATAATATTGACGACTTCGTCTGGAGGTTTTGCGTTAATTACATACCTTTAAATCAAGTGACGCGGTTGGTGGCTTATCCGATCCCACGTTGCGATGACGCGGTGTTGACGTGCTGTGGACGCAGCAAATATTTTTGGATCTTTGATGCACCGATGGGATATCATCAGCTGCAGGTGTCCGAAGATAGCCAAGAGAAGCTGGCTTTTCAGGGGCCAGATGCAATTAAATGGACATACACCGTCATGCCCTTTGGTCCTACTAATGGGCCCGCGACGTTCATCGCTTTCATCCATGACCTCGACAGTGTGTGGAAACAACTCGCACGAAATATGGGTATCGCGATCGATGACGACACAAATACCGTGGTCATAGTAGACGACATCTTCAACTGGGCTATGTTACTCCGGCTGGCGCTTGCCTACATGGAATGCCAACTACGCGTGTGCAAAGCATACCGCTTGTCGTTGAAGCTCAGCAAATGTCATATTTTTCCACCTCGAGTTGAATTTGTGGGCATTGATGTGTGCGTCGATGGTAACCGGCCAGCTATGTCAAAATTTGAGCTGCTTAAGCACTGGGCGGAGCCAGAAACTGTTCGCGACATCGCGAAACTCATTGGATTCGGACAGTTCTACAGTCGGTTCATCCCAAACTTTGAGTTGCAGATAACCCCACTGCGCAACATCATCTCTGCTGCGGAATATGTCGATCTCGTTGCCCCACATTGGACCGACGACGCCCAGCAGGCTTGGGATTTCATCAAAGAATCCATCCTTGCCGACCCATGCCTCAAACGCTACGACCATCGGAAGATAACCGTTCTTCGCACAGATTTCTCCGCCATTGGATTTGGTTATGTTGCATGCCAACCTGCGGAGGACGATGCCTCCATTGCTGCCATGCAAAAATGCTTTGCTGGAGAAGGCATTGATTTCATGACGGAGGGCTCCGGTGCAACTTTGCATCCCGTCGCATTTGGATCACGTCGTTCTCGTGGCAATGAAACAAAACTTCATTCGCATCTTGGGGAAGGTTTTGCTGGCGACTGGGCGATCAATAAGTGCCGCCACATGTGTTATGGCCAACGGTTCGTCTGGGCGACGGATTGTTCAGCAATCAGATTTATACTTTCCTACGAAGGGGGGAATCCCGCGATATTGCGCCTCCAAATGCGCTTGATGGGATGGGACATGGATGTCGTCCACCGTCGGGACAAACACCTTGTCGATGCAGACTATTGGTCACGTATTGGGTCTGACCTCTGTTACGACCCCCTCCTCCGGAAATATATCGAGCTCGTCCAGGTCAATAATCAATCCCACCCAGCACCCGTGGACTTACCAATGCAGCCTCAAAACATGCCATACTATCGCGGACCGCGCATTCGAGGACATGGACATAATACGACCACAACCGACCGGACAACATCTGACGCGCAGGCAGCTGATGTCACGTATGCGACAAGTCTTCTGCAAGCCTGCACGTCTACGTCCTCTTCTCCGTTATCACACATCCTAATCAAGTTTGGATCTTTCTCCCGAGACGGGATCACATCACCGTTGCGCCCGCGATCATTATACAATTCGGAACTATGCTTAGCAGCGTGGCAACTGTCATCATTTTCTTGGGCAGTTTATTTGTTAAACAGTGGACACTTTCTTTCCACTATTCGCACCGAGAACTTGCCTTTTCGGGTTCATCTAGCATGCGATCCGTTACAGTCGGGACGAGCGATTCTTCGCGACCTCACGGAATGTGATAATGTTTTTTCTACGGCAAATGAGATGTTACATTTTATCCGAGCTGCTGGGGATACGACCCTGCTTCATGGTTATCTCATCCACTCACCCCGACATACGTCTAGTGATGCAACAAGCCAATTTTGGGACATTCAAAGCTCTATTGTGACTCAGCTTTGCTTGATTAACAAGTTATGCGTTGTCGTTGCATTTGTTCACCCAGAGCAAGACAAACATAGTCTGCGGCCATTTTTATCCGCGTTGAAGAAAAACAAATGGATTACTACGGTCACACCCATTTCATACCCGTCTATCGGCGACAGTATTACAGACAGCACTAACGTGATCATTGCGGTCCATTCTTCTGCCGCACACTGTGTATCTCCAGTACATCCACGTGCTCCTCCGATGGTGACACCCCAACCGGTGAATCAGTCCTGCTGGATGCCATTTGATGTCGCAACCTATTCAGTTGGGCTGTCCCCAGGCGACCCGGACTTTGGCAAGGATGGTTCTGGGTTAATCGTCACCCCAGTACCCGAGGACATCGCGATGCCTGGCACAATCAAGTATTTTGTTCATCGGCGTGAATAGGACAAATCACTTCTCGCTGGGGCAGCAGTCGTTGACAAGTTCACAAGTCTATGCCCGCCCTACACATCCGCACCAAATGATAATCTGTTTGGGTGTTTCTTTGGCGTGGAATTCGTCATCGACGGACACACCCACATTCGCAGCATTTTGCCCTTCGAATTTGTTTCTTGTTTCGGATTTGACGATGAGATCAAATACAAGATGTCACACCCTACACTCCGACCTCACTTTGATGCCGGCATTCCAGCACGGACGTCGGCCTGGGTGTTCTTTCAGGTGTACCAGCGACTGCAACAGATCCGTGACGAAAACAGTGAGATTGTTGACGTTCCAGCTGTTGCCACGATAGCACCCACCGATTTCCCAACACCGGTGCAATCGTTTTTAAATGGTACGATCGCCCAACGGTTACCGTCCCACCAGCACTGGGTCGATGCGACAGCTGCAGATGAGGAATTCAAGCTGATAATGTCCATGTTAGCCGACCCATCAACAATAGTGAAGTCTAATCTTGAACGGGTGAATTACAATTACCGCCATCCTCTGCGGAATTCACTTATTGGGCTCGAGGACGGCCTCCTCATTTATCGCGAACCGTTGTGTGGGAGTCCTTCTTCCTACATCCGCCTGCAACTTGTCCCAAAGTCTTTGCGCAATATAGTTTTTGTTGCATTTCACTCGAACCCGATTGGTGGACATTTCAACGCATATCGCACACTGCACAGAATACGATTACGATTCTACTGGCCGAAAATGTATGCATATATTGTACGCATGTGCCACGCTTGCCCTGGTTGTGCGCTCGCCAACCCCACCAAATCTCGGTCAGCCGAACTCGTCTACAGATTTCCCATTGAGGCTCCTTTTCAAGTCCTCTTCGTGGATGCGTACATGGCTGGTAAAGTGACTGGTTTTGAAAATTCCGACTGCTACTTAGTTGCGTGTTGTGGCATGAGCACATTTGCCGCAATGGAACCCATCACGAACCCTACCAGCACGACATTTGCTTCTGCTATAATGAAAATTCAGCTTCGCTTTGGATTCTGTCACACAATTGTGCTCGACAAGGATAGCAAATTTCTTGGAGTTTGCAAAGAAGCGTTAGACTTACTGCAAATCAACCGGCATGTTCTGTCTGGAGGGAATCACAACCCTATGCTGGTAGAGCGCGTCAATCGGTATTTGAACAAAGGGTTGAAAATCTTGACCACCGAACGTGGGTCAGCACGCGTTGCATTGGAATCCATCCTGTTGTTGCTCTATGCATGGAACTCGTGTCCAATCCCTGGCACCGACATATCTCGTAGCATGGTGGCAGTCGGGCGGGAGTTTGCCTTCCCAATCGACTACGCAAAAAACGCGCATTTGACACTTACGACATCATCACCCGAAACTGTCACTTCATATTCCAAGGAACTAGCAATACGACTTTCTGCCTGCCGCGAAATTGCACAATTGTTGCTTCAGGAACAACGTGCATGGCATCGCGAGTTGGTGATATCACGCCGACCAGATCCACGCTTATATTCTGTTGGGGATATAGTATTTGCTCGTCGATCAGTGCAATCCTCCAAAGCTGCTCAACGCGTCGACAAGCTTACCTTTGCTTACACTGGTCCTTGGCGTATTACCAAGTCTCTCCCTGGTGCTTCTTATGAACTTCAACACTGCTTAAAAGAATCCCGTGTTGAAAAGAAACACGCATCTGACCTATCACCATACCCAGGACACCTCCTACCATTCCAACCACTTGATGGACCAGATTCTAGATACAGCCAACTTCACAAGTCTATCAAACCAAATCCTTACCTTGACGCAGGTATCACAGGCTTTATACCACCGCAGCCATTTCGGACTGCTGAAGATGCGAACACTCGAGCAGCGCCGGCAGCATTTGCCCAAGCCACACACCATGGCCAGTTTTACTGGCCAACATTAGCAGTGTTGAATGAGGAACTTTTCAATCAGGATCCGGATTTCTTAGCATCTCTGGCGACTCCATCCGATGGATGCAATGACCTCACAGCGCCAGCTCTTTATTCTGGACCACCACCCTCAGCGCCAGCGGCAACTAGCTCCTCACATATCCCACCACTTCCCCGTCTCATTGCCAACATCATCAGCAGCACGGACAAATTATTTTTTGTTTCCGTTGCTGTTGGCCCCAGTGACGCTCGTGAATGGAGGCTGATTCATATCTCATTTCAGGCCACAATGGCCATTCACCCATCATGTCTGCAGGACGGACGCTTCTTGGTGGATTTTTACCTCTGCCACCCTTCGGACTGCAGGTTCAATGCCATCAACCAACGTTATTGGCTTCACTACGTACCACGCGGTGCGTTATCCACCGAGGCTACGGTCGATCAAGCTCATCTCATTCGTCCCACGGACCATTCTGAAGACTATGCAACACGGCATCATCTCGTTTGTGTTCGCCGTTGGTTAAATGTCAGTCACCGTGATACGTTCATTCATGGACCATTCGACTTCGCAACAATTCGTGGGCGGAAATCACGCGATCGGGTCAGCCAGATTGATTGGGACTTCCTTGCTGGTAAATCAAACCTCTTTGACAATAGGGTGCCAGACTTCAGCATTCCTTCATACTCCGTGCATGTGGAGCACTGTTACCACATTGAGTCCCACATCCCTACTCGGTATCCAACCGCATGAATACTAACCCTCACTTTCACATTCTCGCTTGTCAAAAGGACTTGCGCGTACCCCCGAAATTTTTTTTTTAAGGCACATCATGTACGCCTCGTAACCACCCCAGCATCCACTTTGTTCATGGTGGATCGGTGATCGTCACCGGGAAAATTTGCGCGCTAGTAAAGCGCGAGACAGCACTCTTGCCCTTGGCACCCAGGTCCCTTTCCGCAGTGAAGAGACTCGGGTATCTCGTCTTTGTTTTTGGGCCGCATAAGAGAGCGGGACTCTCTTGCAATGCGGACTCGGGACTGCTCGGGTTGGTCGGAGATGACCGACAATGACGCAAGGGAATCTCTTTCTCCTCTCCGAAGTCGGAGACTTTAGATTCCCTCGGGGGCTGTTCCACGAGTTAGTTCTGCAAAAGCAGAACTTTTGCATCCCTTGCGACAGTCGCGGAGTGACGACTGCCGCTTTCCTTAGCCTCGGGCAGGGTTTCTTGGTGTGTAGAGTAGTGATAAAGCACTCTTCTTTAGACATTGCCTGAGGGTGTGACCACTCTCTAGTGGTTACCCCTAGTGCCAATGTGCCTATATCTGCCTATATATGGCTCACGTGTTCCTATGTAAAGTCCCGGTACGTTCCAAAAATCCGCCTATTTCCTATATTTACGTACAATTTCATTTAGGAACTGGCATCGGTTATTTTTTTGAGGATAATCAAACAACAAACAACGAAGGAAAACAGAGGAAAACCAACGGCCAAAAATTATCACGGGACTTCTTTCCAACATGTCTGATTGAAACAAAATTTGGCACACAGACTAATTTAACCCCTTAGATCATTTTTTACATAGCCCGCGACAAAAAAATTGGACTCCTTCTTGGTCAAATTGACATTTTATTGCATATCTCGGTCAATATTTGGAATTAAGGGTTGATTTTTAGTTGGCTGGAAGCGTCTTGTCATTCCAAACAACTCTTATATGGAGTTTTTGGTCCAAAAACTTAATGGGGAGCAATTGTGCACCATTGAAAATTACCCACTTTTGCATATGCCGGCCTATATTATATGGACGAGCTATATATTGAGCTCAAAATATAGCGCCGAATATAGCTGATTTAATACCATTTTTGACAGTTTGTACTATCTCCTCAGCAAACTTTCAGACCAAACACCCCATATGGTCTCTTGCAAATAACGAGACGCGTCGTGCCAACTAAAGATCTTGTTCAT
>JALLAX010000266.1:0-14262 GCA_036939555.1 Discostella stelligeroides
ATAAGTAGCTTCAATCCACTCGAAACCAGGAGGGAGCTTGGGCTTTGTATGATTTTACCCAACAGCAACTTAGTTATACACGAAGGCAACAATGCAGCGAGTAGCTGCTTCATAGGAAGCGATCTTGAAGCGCTTGGAGGAAGTGGCGCATCGCGAACAACACCCTCGATAAATGTTAACTTCGCAAGTGATCTGTATGCTGGTTTTGTATCTGAAAGATGTAATCCAGAGAAAAAATGTGGTACCAACTCAGGGGTATTCCGAAGACATATGTCAAGAAGTATTTTGATTGATTGATCATGTCCTTGATTTGAAATCATTTCATGCAATGCTCTAGAGAGTTGTGGCAAATAGTCCGAATTATTCTTCACATACCCTTTACTCAAACTTTGATGGATGCAGTGTAAAAATGGAGATCGGTTGGGGTCAGCAAGAAGAAGAAACAGAATTCGCCTTGCGTCAATGCCTGCCAGTTTGATTGGACTGACTTCGTCGTGTGAATCCATCGCATCGATAATGTCTTGAATTGATTTTGCATCGGCGTCATATGGTGGGGCAAGTGCAGAGAGTTTGGTCAAGTTCGTTAGAACGTCCCCAGCGAGCATGTCAGCCTTGGATGAAGAGAGAGGGAGAGGTGAGGTGAGCGGTAAGCGGGAGAATAGATATGAGGACACTACAAACTCACAATTTTGGTGATACCACTGCCATCTCCGCCTTCGTTAGCAAATAATGACCAATCCTGTGCACTATGTAGAAGAATAATTTCTCTCACATTCCGCAACAAACGAGAAATGAAACGTGCATACATCATGATGGACCCTCTGTCAACGGCATCATCGTTGACCAAGTCAATCAATTTTTGCATTCCATAGCGTAACGCAATATGTACAACACTACCGTTCGTATCGCCACTACCCGCAGAAACTTTGCTTCTACCACTACCGCCACCACCACCACCTTGCTTGCCCTGTAAAGATGGGGCAATTAGACGTGAAATGATAATATTATCCTTGGTCTCGAGTAAAGTGCATACCAATCGTATGCATTCCAATTGTGGCCTACATGATGTGGATGATGAACAATGTTGCTTTCGAAATACTTGCACCATCCATGGGACAGAAGCATCCCCTTCACCTGAAATTGGTTTGTATCCACCACCGTAGGATAGTTTTCCCTTTGTCTTGTCAATATTTCTCTTACTAGTATTTTCCCCAGTGGCACTAGTCGTCTTTAACATCAACCTGCGCAAGACTTCTCGTGCGGTACCATTCGAGAGATGACTTAATGCAATCAAATTATTTAGCGAGGAGAGGAATAGTTTGGTCTCCCTTTGCAATAGTACGTCTGCTTGGGGTAGTCGTTCTTCGTTTCTTTCACGCTGAGAGTCATTTTGTTTCGCTTGAATATTTTCCTCTACCGTTGGTTGATGCTGTTGGTGTTTCTCTTGCTGTTTCATCATCATCTTCTGCTTTTGCTGATCTTGTTTCATTTGTTGTTTCTCCCTCTGTCGCTGCTGATTATACCTTTGCAGCTGATTCGAGTAAGTATTTACGGCATCCACCCACTCAGGCAATCGCAATTTCATCAATATGGTCATGACCGTTGGTGGCACGGTACACTTCTTTTCACTCGTTGATTGGGCAATATCAGATTGTAGTGACAATACGACTCTATCATCACTTATCCAATGTAACTCATTCTTTAGTAACTGAATCGGAACAAACCCCAATATCCATTCAGACAATGCATTCCAATAGGAACATTGAATCGCCATGGATAAAATCTGACCTCGCGTCGGTGGATGATGGTCAGCATGACGACTTGTCGAGTTGTTGATAGTACTCCCCTTCTTCTTTTTATCTTTTCCGCTGTCACCACCATCAGTAATAAAACTCTTGTACAAACGAGCGTGCACCCCAGCCCCCTTTGAAGGCAAGGCACTGATGTATTCATTGTTAAGCAATTCCACACCATAGGGACTCGATTTCCTATAAGCCTCCAAGAATCCAGTTGGCCAAACATTGTGGATTAAGGTTCCGGTAGGACCCCTAGCGATAGATGTACCAACAAATGGAACTTGGTAATTGTTGGTATCTAATTTCCATGAAGGAGTTTTGGATTTTTGTTTGGTGGATGATGGTGAGGAATCATCAAGTTTTTGCCGTTTGGATGGATCACCATCACCGCCGTCGTCACCACTTACAGTTTCATCCAACAGAATAATGTCGTCGTCGTCGTCGTCATCATCAAAATCATCATCATGGCCAATATCATTCAGTCGAGGATCCGAGAGGGCAACACGTCGTTCATGCCGAACCAATTTGACGAAATGCAACAGTTTGTGGAATATTGACAGAGGATCATCGCCATTTAAAGCGGAGGAGAATTCGAGCACACCAAGTGATGCGGGTGGTCGAGTCTTTCTCTTTCGTTTGAGAGGATGTTGATTTGTCGGTGTCGTCGGCGTCATCTTTGTCGCGGCATTTTCATGATATTCTAGTTCATTGATTTTGTTGATTTCATGATTCATGATTCCAGTAGATTCCGGTTCATGGTTGGTATTGGCAGCGGACAGACGAGTAATAAGGGGAGCTTTCTGGAGCTATCCATCCCGCCTAAGCGAGCAAGCCGGTGGTGGATGTCACCGAGATCTTTCCAAATTTTCACTAAATTAGCAGTACGAAACCTCCTTCCGCCACGGTTACGATACGATATTTTATTTTCCACCATTGCCGCTTTTTCGCCGAAGAAAAAACCCCGGCTCTCAATTCAATTAGTCCACGACAAGAGCGTCGTCGCCTCATCATCACCGATCAATATCATCATCGACATATTACAATTATCATGTCATCACATCAGCAATCCCCATCGTCTTCACCGTCGATTACTCCTATCGCTGAAACAACAACGACAACAATATTCGCCACCGGGGGGGGTTCTGCGTCCGCATCGACAGCTACGACAACACCAACAACACCTAGTAGCAGTACCAGCATGCTTGGCTCCTCATCTTTCCAGGGAATATTCGCCAAGCCTTCACTGCTTTCAACTGCGGCATCGGCCCGTTCGCTTTCTGGATCCGTACTCGTCGGTGGTGGTGGCAGTCTCATTGGCGGCGCCACCACCTCTGCTGCTGCTGCTGCTGCTGTCGCCACCTCCACAACGACAACATTGACAAGTAGCAGTATGAAAAGTTCATCAGAGAATTTACCACCTCGGACATTGGCACGTGTGGCGCGGGATGTGCGAGATTTGGTGAATGCTCCTCCCGAGGGTGTTCGACTGTTGTTGGATGGGGAGACGGGCATGCCGGGTAGTTTGAGTGAGATTGTGGTACGTTTTCATGATGTACTATTTTAGCTTTGTTCAAATCTTCTTTTTTAAAGTTAGAATCATTGGTGTCTTACCCGCACATCCTTATACTTGTCCATCATTTCTCTCAATGGCAACCACATGAAATGTTTTTTTTTCTACCAGGCGGAAATCGAAGGACCGGAACAAACCCCCTATCACACATACTACTTTCAACTCAAACTTGTCATCTCGTCTGATTTTCCCCACGCACCACCCCGCGGATACTTCTTAACCAAAATCTATCATCCCAATGTCGATCCTACCACGGGTGCCATTTGTGTCAACA
Organism: Discostella stelligeroides; assembly: GCA_036939555.1. Classification (NCBI taxonomy): domain Eukaryota; phylum Bacillariophyta; class Thalassiosirophyceae; order Thalassiosirales; family Thalassiosiraceae; genus Discostella; species Discostella stelligeroides. Next base: position 3,641 of record JALLAX010000266.1, read on the forward strand.
CGTTGAAATCCGATTGGACACCCACTACGTCCTTGAGTCACGTATTGAAAGTCATACGATGCTTGTTGATTGTGCCATTTCCGGAAAGTTCCTTGAACGATGAGGCTGGAAAGAATTTTATGGATAGTTACGAGGAGTATGCACGACGTGCGAAATTATTGGCGGGGGTGCATGGATTGACTTCGTGGAGTTGTGGTGGCAATAATACTACATCGACAACAACAACGACAATCGCTGGGGAGGGGGGGGTTAGTGCGTCATCATCCGGAGTTGTTGTTGGCAAGAGCGAGGGACTAAATAACGAAGATGGAATGACCATGGTAGACAATGGCAACAGTCATCTTCCCAATGGATCCTCATCCTCTTCAAATCATGGCCATAAATTAGGAAAGATGGGGAGCCGAAGCAATGTTGTGAATCGAGCAAGTTCCAAGAGTTTAGAGAAAAAGAAGAGCTTGAGGAGGCTTTGAGGTTTAGAGAGCACTACAGTAGCATGCGGAACGGGGAAATGAGGTTGTGTGTAGGGAGGGAGATTGGGTATGTTGTGTAGCTGAGTAGACGACGCAATGCCCCCAAAAGTTGAGGAGACTGATAGAAAGGGGCGTATCATCTCGACTAGCTATGAGTAGGGACAGTAAAACGTATCATTAATTTTAAGAATGTTAGCATAATATTTCCTGATATGATGGTGAAAATGAACTGAAGACTGATGAGGTCGTCCGCGTTGATTGTGTACTATGTGTATCCAGTATCTACGATAGCTAGTAGAAGATTGTGTCCAATATCATCATGGCACTTTTCGGAAGTGGTTGTTCACCGGTCTTTTTTCTTTCGTAATCATACTGTTTCCTACGCGGGCTGAACTGGATTTTTCCCCGACCATGACCGAAACCGAGCATCAACTCTTCTGAATTCTGAAGCACCAACAACAAGCAGTATCTAGAGATAAGTACCATGCTGTACCATGCTCCATCTCAGTCCGAGAATTGACGCCAAACACCTTTCATTATGTTGTTCATCTGGGTAGACGATATTTAGAAGCCGACAAAAACCAGAAGCCATAAGCGACGCTGTGCTGTCCCACGCGGTTTGTATTCAGATTTGGATTGGAAGTCTGCATCAACAAACGAATCACACTCACTCTCACCATGGAACATGATGAGGATGAGGAGGATGTATTTCACAGCTTATGCGACAATAATGCGCGACTGCTGAAGGAAATGAATGTCTATCTCGCATCGATATCAACTACGCCAGATATTTCTATAAAAACGACTAGCGGAAGCGTGGCGCCGAAGGTTATAGACAGGTTCGACGTCGAGGAGGGGGCAGGGAATACGAACAGAAACAAACTACTAGATTCTGCAACTGGGGGAGAAACGGATGATGATTCTCTCGTCGCAATGGCTCAACAAATGGATGCCGCAAGCATCATAAGCGATCCATTGGACAAAGGGTACGCATCCTCATCTCACCTTCCACTGTCTCCGCGGATGGAAATCAGTGCTGGGATGGAAGAGATGTTGGCTCAATTTACAAATAGCGACCCTTCCATCAAGAAGACAAAGTTGCATGAGCGATTCAATAGTAGTGACTCCTTCATCACGAGGCTTACAAGCACATTGCATACTCCAAATAATGTACTACCATTACGGTCTCCAAATCCAAAGCAGATGAAAACTCACTCGCCAGTATCAACTTATCCCACCTCTCTAAGTTTTGATAAATACACCAGCAAATCTGATATGAAGCGTGATAATTCTCCTCCCACTACCAATATTTTACCATTTCCCAGCTTTGAAAATATTAAACAGCAGCGTCGACTAAGTTTAGAACGATTATCTGATGTGCAGGTCAGCGCCGCGAATGTCTCCTTGCAACAAGAAAAGAAACGAACCAAGTCCGCGTCAAAATACAAAGAGAAGAATCGGAGAAAGGATTACGACCTTCCTTTAAAACGAGTCATTCTTCCTTCGACCTTATCGGAGAGAGAATCGACAGCGTTTATGGATACTAATGCCAACAACTTACGTAAGAAGGGGTGGCACAAAAAACAACCTCCAAATAAGGATAGGGACAGCGATGATGAGATGTGTGGAGTTGGGATCAATACGAGAGTCCATGATGAGAAAGAAAAGAAGTGCAAAACTAGTAAAGAGAAGAGGCATCGCCATTTGGAAAAGAGGCAACACCGTATTGAATCCAAATCGACAAGCAATACCCCGAAGCGGTCTAAAGGGAAAAATAGTAGCCGGAGGGGGGAGGAACAGAGTGATAAATCAAAACCTCACTCCGAGGAACGTCGTAATCACAAAACCCACCGTCGAATGGGAACGAGCCAAAGTAGGAACAATGAAGACTCTGAAAGAGTTCAAATCCGTGCAAATTCGTCATCTCCAAACAATTATTCTCGTAGACAGTCGGACGGAGACAATCACAGCACATACGACAGTGACGACGAAACACAATTCTTTTATGAATCAACCGATGACGATGAAGGTGAGGAAGGGGAGATTGAATCGGAAGATGATATGAAGGCTGTTGGTACAAGCGTCGTGGATGCCGTAAAGGATTTGAATGAAAGGAGCGCGGTTGCGAAAGTGAAGAGTTTGTTCAAACTACATCATTGATGTCTCTAAATAGAGAACTAATTTATTTGTCAGTCGCTGCTCTTTGTTATGATACCCTTTTGAGGAATATGAATCCCTAGTCAGGGTCCAGTGCTGATATCAGCAAAAATGTACGATAGCGCCTAACAATAACAAAGGAGGAGTAGGATTTTTGATTTTCTACACGTGTCACTATCTTGATACTCTCCTCTACCAACGATTCACCACCAACACATTCTCAAGTTCATCTCTCTGTTATCAGCCCGGAGTCAAAACAGATCGACGGGTTGGTAGCATCCGCCTCCAGTAGACCATGCGAAGTGCACCCTTCTCTCGGCTGCAGTCACTGCGTGGCCGACAATGTCAAAACCAACGAAGTGCATTAGCCCTCTCGATGTCTCCAATAACGACGTTATTGCGCTCATCACCTGTATCGTATCTCGCCGACCCGAGATACATTTCTTCTCTAAATTCCAGCAATCCAAAATTGAGAGTTGAATCTGGTGTTGATTTGGACATTGAATCGCAGTGGAAGGCGAAGAGGTCAAATCTCAAAGAAGACGGTCTCACTCTATCACACTTCATTGCATCATCTGCTCAAGAAATTACGAGTACATCCAACACACAATCTAGTACAAATATATCAGTGGCGGTAGATCTAGGAGATGAATTTTACGATGAACAAGATCTGATAGTCACAGATTCCATGTCCAGCAGCAATAGAAACGAAGCATTGGATCGTCTTGGTCATCAAATTATTAATGCTACTGAGGATAGTCACGACGAGATGCAAACACTCAAATTCCATATCAAAACCTATGGCTGCCAGATGAATGTCAATGATACTGATATTGTGCGCTCAATTTTAATTAACAATCACATTGCTCAAGATGATGCTATTATTAGCGGTCGTACGTCCAAATCAGTAGCGAAATCACAAATAATACGCTTCATTGAAACACACGACGAAATTCAAGCAGACGTACTCCTAACGAATACATGCGCGATTAGGGAAAATGCAGAGCAAAAGGTATGGAATCGCTTGAGGGCACTGCGAGCACATGATCGTAATTTCCCATTGACCTCGTTGAAAGGAATTACATCAAATGATAATAATGTTGTCAACAAATCATTCAAGGAACAGCGTCGACAGCGTCTTCCCAAACAACCGCACAATGGCAAGAAACGCATCATTGGTGTATTAGGGTGCATGGCNAATTACCCCCAACGTCAACTCAGCTGGTGTAAATGTACTACCAACAGAACGTGCCGTCAATGTCCAACTGTCTCTCGAAGAAACCTATGCCTCCATTGCTCCAATACGAAGCAACCCCAACGATGTTTCTGCATTTGTTTCAATTATGCGAGGATGCAATAACATGTGCTCGTATTGTGTAGTACCCTTTACTCGTGGGCGTGAGCGTAGTCGAGAGATGGAGAGTGTCGTAGAAGAGACGAAACGATTACTGAATGATGAGGGCATTAAGGAAGTGATATTGTTAGGACAGAATGTGAACTCATATCATGATGTGAGGGGAGAGAGAGTTAGGGGCAAACAACATCATGTCGTCACAGTTAGTGATAGTAGTAGCACCTACCAAACATCGAACGAAGGTTTTTCCAATATATTCCGTCTCCGACACGGAGATGGGTATCGATTCGCTGATCTTCTCGAGGCGGTTTCTGATCTCTCGCCCGAGCTCCGTATACGCTTCACTTCTCCTCACCCGAAAGATTATCCTCCACCTCTTTTAAGCCTCATGGCGGAACGTGGCAACATATGCAAGCATTTGCATATGCCAGCGCAATCAGGATCATCGACGGTGCTTGAACGAATGCGGAGAGGTTATACTAGAGAGGCTTATATGGAGCTTATCAACGATGTCAAAGATATGATACCTGATGTTGCAATATCGAGCGATTTCATCACTGGATTTTGTGGCGAGACAGAAGAGGAGCATATGGAGACATTGTCACTGATGCAAACTGTACAATACGATCAGGCGTTTATGTTTGCCTACAGCATGAGAGAGAAGACGCATGCCCATCGTACCATGATGGATGATATCCTCCCTGATGTCAAGAATCGACGACTGAATGAAATTATCTCCTGTTTCAGGCGTAATGTTCAACTCCGTAACGAAGAGGTGGAGATGGGGAAGTTGAGACTGGTGTTAGTCGAAGGAGAGGCTAAGAGTAGCACCGCCGAGAATAGAATGTGGTCGGGAAGAACTGACCAGAATAAACGGGTGGTTTTCGCAAGCGAAGCCTGTTTCGTAGAAGAAGAGGTTGCAAATCTCCTTTCATCATTTAATCTTTGTTCTGAGGATTCTGTTTTAGAGTCATCATTGTTCGATGATGTCGTGAATCAAGATCTTCTGAAAACTAAGGTTGAGTTATCGCGCGGGGATTTTGCTGTTGTGAGAATTAGTGAGGTTCGTGGACACACATTGAAAGGTCATAGCTTATGGCGAGGTTCCATGCGGGGCTTTGAAGAAGTAATGAATATGAAAGGGTTTCAGCAATGCCCACCACATCGTGGCAAATCTATGCTCTGAGGCAGCATCGTTGCCACAATGCTTGTTCGCTAGATATTTGAACCCATTTTATGCAACATCTAATAATGTCATAATCAAAAAAATCATTGCTCCGCAATCATTTTACTCTCAGTAACTGTCCAGGGAAACAGCTACTCGCAGCCCACCTACTGCTTCACCTTTTCATTCAAAGCCACGTTCAATACATTAAGATACAATTTCATGTCATCGGTCCCAACTCCAAGTGCTATCCTAACTGAGTCGTAAAAGAAGAACTGAAGACTCACGAGAAGTGAGTAAAAAATCATGCGCAATGACATTCCCTTTGCAAACGCGGCTATCCCTGCTCGTTCCCTGATGCGTTCTACGGCTTGCCAAGCCGACATCTCCGTCTTTGATTTCTTCAACTCGCTAACCACTACATCAGCAGGGTTGCTGACGATGGTAGCGGCGATACCACCAAGAGTGCCACCAACTGTAAAGGGCAATGTCGCGGAACAACCACATTAAGCTACGTGTGACAATGACGCGAGAAATAAGTATATACTTGTTACTCACAAAGTGAAACAAGAAGGGATAGTCGAATATCCTCTCTTGCCGCTGGGTACGCTTCGTACATGAATTCAGTCGATGTGTCAAATACCAGGAACTTGAACACATTGTAAGGAATTTCTTTAACAAACCAAACAGGCACCGCGCTAAACAATGAGACCAATCCCTCCTCCTTGACCATACGCGCCACCACACCGAATATATTATTTGCATACTCTGGTTGTGATACAGTGCGTATTCGAACCGCATCAAAAGGAGCTAAAATGAAGCAGCAGAAGAATCCAGACGTCGCCGCACTAGCCACAATTAACGGTATTTCGAACGAAGAAGTTGCCGCGGACGCGCTGACTTCCGACATTGACGATTGCGACATCATTAAAGCCGTGACTAACGATGTGTAATAGCGCCGGAAATACTCTGTTAGGAAGAAGCCAAAAGCACCAGAGAGGAAGAACCCAATTAACGTCGGCTCCCATCCATCGAAAAAGGTTTGTACTCCCTCCTCGCGAAAGACCTTGGTAAACGTGCCCATGATCCCTCCGTTGTATACTTCCGGCTTTGTTTGGACTTTTGTCTTGACCACGTCGATGGGTGTTAAGATAAAATGCGCGACAGAGGAGCATATTCCTCCCGATGCCATGAACCGTACAACCTTTGATAAATCCAATGTTTTCTCCCTCTCAATGGGACTGCGTCCACGAAATCCAAAAATCGGATTCACTGGCTTAAGAATCTTCCCCTCCAAACTTCCTGATAGGATGTCATTCCAGTCATTTGTCGATGAGTAACGACTTAGGATGTACCTTTCAAGTGATTCATCGTACTGTAGACCAAATCCTGAAGGGAGGAGTGCGGTTAGCTGACTGCTGCTTGGACCGGCTATCCATTGAGAGGTATCGACATTGCTGATTGACGCACTAATGAAACTGGCGCTACGTGGATCGATGAAACTTCCATAGCTCGTCGATTTGCCCTTGGGGTAGGAAACAGCAAAGGCAGAACGCGGTTTAATACCAGATGTAGAGGGATATACCAGAGGAGGAGGAGGATCGATGACGACATTGATGGGACGCTCAGCAGCGTAGCCACTCCCCTTGTCGATTATTTCAATGCCCGAAACTTTATACTCTAATATTGCACGTGCAGTGGCGATTTCTCCATCCGTACTACTCTCCGGTGGCGAAAGAGTGACGGTGATACCATCCGACGACAAATATCCCATTCCAGGGGTTAGTAGATCGATTCGTTCGACACTTCGTCCCGTTGGTGTTTTCTTGCCTAAAATTGCACGCGCTGTGGCCTGGACTTCTAGTAACTGACCATCGTTTTTGTTGTTCGTTTCCGTGTTGTTGCCTCCATCGTTCGCACCACTGATTGCGGGAACGCGGTAGCTAATATCCACCATCGGGGTTGTCAAATAACCGCTCCCGCCGTTCGTCAACTCTATACTCAATATTCGACCACTCGGTTTCATAATTGCAACTCCTTTAGCAACTGATCCACCAAATTCAGTACCTAACGTAGGAGGGTTCGGGAAGGTTACAGATGGGATAGTTGTGGTGTTCAACCCTCCCAACGCAAACGCAGCAGCAGCAGTGTTATCAGTATTTGATGGAGGGGGGTAATATCCCGCTCCGCCATCCAAGATCTCAACATCTGATATCTTGGCATCGTCATCTGCGGCCAACAGACGCGTAATTGCCTCGACTGGTTGGTACTCCTCAAGCAAAGAGAAGAGCAATGCTATTTGACGTAACGCCTCCTTGGACTTGACTATTTCCCGTTTCGTCGCCACCTTTGGTGTGGATGATGATGAGATCGTTGATGTTCTCGACGGTGCTGGTATTGCTTCTGCTGAAGATGTAGTAGTTGAGTCATTTTCCGACAACGGATCATTCTCCTTCGGCATCTTTAAAGACGATGGACCGTATCGCCTTACTAGCGAATTCAGCAACTTCTCCACGCCCGCTCTTGCCTCGTCCCTATTATTTTCATCCGTAGTACCGTTGCCCTCACCACCTTCAAAATCCATCAATCCCACCTCCACGCTGGCCGCAAACTCGCCAAACTGACTCAAACGAATCCTTTCCACCTCCTCTTTCGTACTCCTGGCTGGGATGGCACGTGCTTGTGTGTACCACCATGCCTGACACTGATCGTCAAAGACGAGTAAAAACCGAGACAAGTAGGTAATGAAGGAGAGAGGGTATATTCTCTCGGGTTCGGCAAGAGTGATGCCATTGCGTTTGTTGATGGGTGATTGTTGAAAGTTGATTTTTTCAGTCAGAGTGGAGGAGGGTGATGCTGCTGCATTGGATGGAAGTGAAAATAATTGAAATTGTGTTGCTAGAAATATATTGGAGGATGCAATCAGGAATTGTCTCCGTGGAAGGGTTGTGTAGTAGGATTGTTGTTGTTGCTGTTGCTGTTTCCCTTTATAACAATCCTCATAATCGCATGTTTGTTCTTGTTGATGCTGCCATTTCTCTCGTTGGTTCCTAATAATGGGTAAAACTAAAGGGGGCTCTGAATCATATTCCTTCTCGTCATAATTCCATCCATTATGATTCTGAAGTAGCAGTATCTCATGCCAATGATGTTGTGGTCGCTGACGATAATGACTGCGATGATAATTCAATAGTTTTCGTCGCCGGTCAGTATTACAAGATGCGAAACTACAACATGATGTGCCGATGAGATTGTTGATGGCTGATATCTTCGAGATGGAATGCTGCTGCCACGATGATCGGCGCCATTGTCGTTGTTGTTGTTGTTGTTGTTGTTGTTGATGATGATGATGATGATGATGATGATGATGATGATGATGATGATGATGACGATGATGATGATGTCGTTGTTGATTCCTAGATGCAATAACGACGCAAGGAGAATTATTGGATCCGATCAGCAGTAGCAAAATACAGACGCGCACCGAGAGTAGGTGACAATTATGACGAGACATTGCCAGATGTAATATTGTTATGGTTGGGGTTGGTGCTTGATGCTTGCTCGTTGGAATCGCTGGTTGTCAGTTGGAAATTGTTCCTGGTTCTCCAACTCAATAATCCAAACCGTTGTATGGTACCTATGTTGTTTTTCTTTGGAGCAGATTCGTTGCTTTCTCCATTATTTTTAGGGCCCCGCCACTTTGCGCATGAGGTTCGTATCACTCTCTCTCTGAAGCAACGACCATTGCACTAGAGTAGATTGCACTTCAAACACATCGTTTTCATTTGTACATGTTCTCTTAAATTATGTATTCTATTCCGATGCACACTCTCCAGTTCTGTGATGAGAGAGTGATCTGGAAGAGATGGTGACCTGAAATATTATCGATTACAAGATTTCCAACGACTCTTCTTCTCCTCTCACCACACCCCTGACGTCAATTAACTTTCTCCCTCTCTCCCTCAGTCACTCACATTCATGCACTCTCTCTCTCTCTCTCTCTCTCTCTCTCTCTCTCTCTCTCTCAATCGCTATTCATCTACATTTTCTACAACTCACCAAGAGGTATACATTGTAATCACCACCGCGCATACAAAAAAACGAAACACCTTCGTTCTGGAAAAAGCAGCGCTTGTAATCGGTGTAGTAGAAGTAGTAGACTCAATTTTTGTTTCCACAAATGCTTGTTCGCCAAACTGAATGGAAGTCCAACCCTTCGTAGAGCCAGTGGTGTAATATCCGGTATTACTCCAGCCATTATCAGATTCATGTGGATCCTATCGAGATCGTTTTTACGGTGACGAACAAGTTAGAAGCACAACGAGTTATTGCGTCGCTTCAGCAGATGGACGGATCTAACTTCAAACTCACCCAGAATGATAATCCAAAGTCAACAGATTGACCATCTACAAACTGTGCATCCGTCATGGTTGAGGCCGTTTTCAACGGTCTTGACATTTCAAATACCCACTCTGAGGTACTGCTTGTGTCTAAATCACCAATGTAATATTCCTTAGCCTCCGGTCTTGCATCCACAGCAAAGTGAACATCCGCAAATGGATCGGTGCCATCCATTCCGGCATTCATTGTCAAATATCCCGGACCGCCCGGATGTGTTGGAGCAAAGTCGGTTAGGTCGTACACCTTATTTTCGAGTATGATCCATAGATCGTCCTCCATGTTGTGTTTACGCACTTCAGCCATGGTTATGATAGTTGTAGATGTGATTTCGGAAGAAGAAGAAAAAGAAGAAGACTGCGATAATTCCGAGTTTGATGTCGTTGATGACGATCTCTCTACCGTCGTTGTCATATTGGAATGCGTCCATGCACCCTCCCATTCATTATCACCACCATTATCAGTATCTACCTCATCGTCATATCGACATTCAAGAGTGACAGAGTGCTTATCATCAATGTTTGGGACCTCCTCACTCGTCTTTGACGACATCAACTGCCAATCCACCTTGTAGGATTCACATGATTTGAGTGCCGTGGTGCAATCGTCGGCACTGGGACAGTCACCCTATACAGTATTGCACGATGGTTGAGAAGTACGTGACAGTGTTCTCTTTCGATATCAGCTTTTATTAAAATGAATAAGCTCACCATATTGGACAGCGATGCCTCCTCGCCCATCTTAAACATGGTCGATATCGCCGCATGCATCTGCACTCCATCCTCCTCTCCGTCCCCGTTCGAATCACCACCTCGATACAATCCTGGAACATGAAATACAAAGTATACTTTCTCGTCATCATACACACATTGCATTTGAACGGCACCATTCCCATTCAAGTATGGTTGGGAAGTGGAAGCCGATGTTAGTGGAAGGTCGTAGACTGTCACATTTGTCCATTCGTCGGCGATACCATCAAGTTTAGGGGCGAAGTCGTCTTCGGAAAGTGGAACACATTGGATGGCGTCGGTGGAGGTGGAAGACGTTGAAGAATCTTGATCGCTCTCGCCGCCAATTG
>JALLAX010000267.1:0-13161 GCA_036939555.1 Discostella stelligeroides
ACCCGGACAAAAAATAATAACCGGCTCAAATGTTATCTTCGATTCCACGAAAGGCATCTCCCCACTTCGCCTCACCGGCAAAGTCCGCGACCGCTACGATCTCGGTCCAACCACCCTGGCACTCGTTACCACCGATCGACAGTCCGGATTTGATCGGATGCTTGCTCTGGTGCCCTACAAAGGCCAGGTGCTCAATCTAACAAGCGCATACTGGTTCGATGCCACCAAAGAGATTGTGCCGAATCATCTATTGTGTGTGCCACATCCGAATGTGAGCATCGTGCACAAATGCACCCCGTTTCCTATTGAGTTTGTGGTGCGGTCGTACATGACCGGGTCGACCTCCACATCGATATGGAAAAATTATCAAGAGGGGGTACGGAATTATTGTGGACACGTTCTACCCGATGGGATGAAGAAGAATCAAAGGCTGGAAAAGACGATATTGACTCCCACAACGAAGGAGGAGGAACACGATCGCCCAATCTCCGAAGCAGAGATCGTTGCCGAGGGATGGATGACACGGGAAGATTTCGATGTGTGTTCCAAGGCGGCGTTGGCAGTGTTTGCCAAAGGACAAGAAGTTGCATTACAGAGGGGTCTCATTTTAGTCGATACGAAATATGAATTTGGGAAAGACGAAGATGGTGTTATACGTTTGATTGACGAAGTGAACACTCCTGATTCTTCGCGGTACTGGCTTGCCGACTCGTATCAGACTAGGATTTCAGCTGGACTAGAACCAGAGAATATTGACAAGGAATTTCTAAGACTCTGGTTCGCTGAGAATTGTGATCCATACAAAGATGAAGTATTGCCCGAAGCTCCCAAGGAGTTGGTGGTGGAATTGGCTCGGAGGTACATCAAATTGTATGAAATGATTACCGGATTGGAGTTTGAGTTTCAAGATGGCGCTGAAGGTGCTATTGCCCATGCTATTCAGAGGAGTGTTTCATGAAATAATATTGCGTGATGAGTGGAAACGGAACTCGCGTCTGATATTACTACTCAGTGGGAATTAGTTCGTGCCGAATGCCTTGCACAAGCCAATACAACGCAAACAATAATGAGTTTTGTTATTACAAGTTATCGATCTCCAACTCAATCGCACCAGGCACATCCTCAATTCCAAAAACCTTTCCGTAAAAGGCCAATTCGCTATCCAAAGCGTCTTCTATGTTCTCCGCCTTCCTGAACCCGTGCTGTTCCCCCTCGTAGAGCTTGAGAGCCGTGGGAATACCTTTCTTCAGCAAAGCCTCGTGCATCATCTTTGCCTGATTTGGGGGTACTATCTTATCCTCCAGACCCTGCAAGAGCAAAATGGGACACGACAAAGTGTCAATGGATTCAATGGGCGAACGTTCCTTGTATATCTGTTCTTCTTCCGGATACGCGCCCACCAAACCGTCGAGGTAACGCGATTCAAATTTGTGCGTATCGGCCGCAAGGGCCGTCAAGTCAGCGACTCCATAGAGAGATGTTCCAGCCTTGAACACGTCTCGAAAGGCCAGGGCTCCAAGCGTGGTATAACCACCCGCACTTCCTCCATCAATGCAAAGACGGTTGTTATCGGCACATCCCTCCGACACGAGAAACTTGGCTCCGTTGCATACATCATCGATGTCAACTATGCCCCATGATTTGCGCAACCTTCGTCGGTAGGCACGACCGTAGCCAGTGCTTCCACCGTAATCGACGTCTAATACGGCAAAACCCCTGCTTGTCCAGTACTAATTGAAATGGGAAGGCATCGAAACTGAGCATCCGGAGTGCAAAAAATAATCAATAGATATAGATTTTTCATTGTTCAAACCGAATGACCTTACCTGAATCCCGGCATTGAATGATGGTCCCGTACAGGAAGTTGGGCCACCTAAATGAAGGAAGAAGGAGCAGAAAAACGTGTTGGAATAGAATAAACAACAGACCTCGCAAAAGGAAAAAGAAAATCGTCGTACCATGTGCCTTCACTAACAAAGGAGGAGCTTTTTCGGTAGTACAGGTAAATCCTCCATTCTTCGGCGCATAATAATATCCATATGCCGTCCCAAGCGTGGTGGGAAATTCAATCTGTTCCGGTTCCGAAATGACATCTTCGGGAAAGGTTAGATTGGACGAGCAGACAAGCACCGTGGCGGGTGATCGAGTATCGAGATTCCACCTGTATATGCTGGTGGGGACCGAGGGGGATCCTCCGAGGAAGTACAAGTCGTTACTATCATTGTCGTCGTTGGGAACAACCCCCCCAAACATTCTTGGTAGTCCATCCTTCGAACCCGAAAATTCGTGCACATTCTCCTTTTTGCCAACAACGTCGGCAACGACAAGAACTGTATTCCCATCCTTGGTGTACTGCGCCAAAAGTCGACCATCTTTTGGCAAGAAGGTAAAGTCCTGTCGACCTAACGTCCAGCCTGGAGAACTTCCTCCAAAGTCGTACTCCATGGGTAAAATCGATTGTTCTTCACAACCCGCTCGGTAAATGTTGTAATATCCACTTTGATCGGAAATGTAATACAATTCTCCAGTATGGGGATGCCACATTGGTTGAATGACAGAGGTGTCACCATCCTTGCCAGCAATAAGAGTGTGAGTATCTGATTTGTTCGAAGAAGCGGCGGCACCATTGGCAATGTTATCAACCAATCGCAATTCGGTAGCATCCCACGGCATGTTGGGATGATTCCACGTGATATATGCTAGCTTCGTTCCATCGGGAGATATTCGCGGGGCAGCGTAAAAATCATTCCCAGTAGCAACAACCTGCATAGAACCGTCCTCCAGATTGATAGATATCAGTTCGTTCACGACATACTTTGGATCTGGATTTGTATGATCTTCCCGAATGCAATACATGATTTTTCCATTGGAGGAAACTACTCCGTCGGCATACCGATAGGGAGTTGTCTCGGGCGTGATGGGAACGCTGCTACTACTGCTGCTACTAATACTATCAGAGATTACTCGACAAAGACGCTGCGATACAAATTGCGAAAAGTATATTTCCGCCTCCTTTTCCGTATTCGTTTTTCCCAAAACGAATGCCCCCCCACCATACTCGTGCACACGAGTTCGCACATTGGAATCCAATGGTGTCACCTCCTCAATAACAGCAGCATGACTTCCCGAGGAGGAGGAGGAGGATGTGGGTAATCGACACAAGACATTCCGTCCACCCTCTTTGGGTCTCATCTCGAGCCAGTAAACATGTCCATTGTGACATGTGACATCACTGAATCGTACAGTATTGGCAGTGATAGATTTGGATGTGATGGGTGATTCCCATGCTCCGTATGGTTTGTCTCGAATAGCCATGATTTTTGTGTTGCTATTTGCTGAGAAGTATGAGGATAGCGTGCTGCTCTCGAGTTTGCCGTTGATGTGGCTGCCACCGCTGAGTCCGCGCCGATGAAATTTGCGTTGGGGTGAAGAAAGAACGCGGTCGTTGTTGATAGTGACGGGTATAATACCAGGAGCGATGATGCAAAAAGGAAGGCTGGGCGATGCATAAATAATTGATGGAGGGGAAATGTTTTGCCGAGCAGAAGTCTCGCCATTGGGAGGAGGTTACCACTCGAGAGCCACCATCACCATGGTGTTGAAGTGATTAGTGATCAGTATGTAGGAGGTGTCTTGTGTGTTGTTGGCCGCCGGTGAAAGATCCAAAAGATCGTCTGGCCCGCGACGTGCCTGCATGCTTGCCAAGAGTGTCAAGCAACAAGCCACAAGCGTGTTTTACGGACCGATTGTTCTTTGTTCTTTGTTCATGATAGATGAGAACCCTAACCTCTGACACCTCGAACCCACATCATCATCATTGCGCAAGATGGATTAGGAGACGTAATAGTATGAGAGGAGGGACGTCGCATTCATTGCCTTCAACTCTCCCATCACATAAATCACCAAATCATAAATCACGCAAACAAAAAAGTATTGTTTATTTCTCACGTTATCATCATCACTCAACATCAATCATTCATCATTCATCATCATAAATTATGTCATCACAAGCTCAAATCAATAAGCTGTCGGAACGATATCCCTTCGAGGACGAAGAACTCGAACAACTCCTCCGATGTTACGCCTCTCTTCTCGACGATAAGAACCCTGACACTTTCTTGACCAAAATTGCCTTATCGTCGCCATACTCCTACTTTTTCTTACCGGGCAATGAAATGCGTCGACGAATTGAACTCGTGGAAAACAAGATCTTACCGGAGGGATTCGGTTCCTGCCTGCGAGCGGCCATGTCGGTGGATCTGTTTGTCGATTGTGCCAACGAGGGGGTGGGGGATGTGAATCTCGAGCGATTTCTTGAGGGATTTGCCGATTGTGGACAGCGTGGTCACAAGGAGGCATTGCGCATTATTTGGGATTGTGTTTCGTACCATTCCGAGTTTGAGGATGCGCTTGATCCAGCCATGATTGTGGATCTGTGTTACCGCCTTTCTATTGCGGCAGGTGAGAACTTTGTTGTTGAGAGCTCCGTCATGTCAATTTATAATATTTGAATGTTAATATCATTTTACTCTTTATCACCATTCTTTGCAAGAGGTCATTGTATCAACGGATGCCGATGGCGATGCAATTGTTGCAAGGCTCGAATCCGAACACGACGGTGCATGCTCCTCACTTGAGCGATCACTTGCCCAGGCGGGTTCGAATGGAAAAGTAAACAAAC
Source organism: Discostella stelligeroides (assembly GCA_036939555.1). NCBI lineage: Eukaryota > Bacillariophyta > Thalassiosirophyceae > Thalassiosirales > Thalassiosiraceae > Discostella > Discostella stelligeroides. The sequence goes on from JALLAX010000267.1 coordinate 4,682, forward strand.
AAAACTTTTACGATTGGGCAGAAACAATGGCACCTCAAATCTCGTCAACGTTGTCAACTTTCATGCACAATCTCTTATTCCACACAAAAATGCCCAAGTACCGTCATCTCAACTTTGTTCCGTTTGAACTTCCCAAACTTGATCAAAAGAGTGATGTATTTCAGGGTGTGCATTCGCCAAACTTGTTTGCAGTTGCATGCACATCACCGTTGATCGGAGGCAAGGTGAGAAATGTGGTGTCGTGTCATGAATGCTAGGATTGATAATCGAAGCATTTGAGCTCATCAAGTCTTAAAATCCTTTTCCAATCTCCACCAGTGGCATAACCTCTACTCATTCGAGTTCCATGGCCACTCCATGAATCGGCTTCAGTACTCCATTCTTGGGTATGCCGGGCCCACTGTAGTCGTGATAGAGACAGAGCAAGGACACATCCTCTGTGGTTTTTTCACCACGACGTGGAAAAAGGGTCCAGGATTTTACGGCGATAGCAATGGCTTCCTCTTTCAGCTATTCCCAACACTCACTGTATTCCAACCGACGGGCGAGGATACAAACTTCATCCATCTCCAAGATGGACTCGGCTTTGGGGGTACTACCGACATGCCGCGTCTTTTCATTCCAGCGTCGTTAGAGTCATGCCATGCTGGGGTCATGGATAAGACATTCCGCCAAGGGGATCTTCTCCCAGGCGACGCGTTAGAAAAATTTAATGTCAAGAGTCTAGAGGTATGGGGATGTGGTGGTGAAGATGCAATCAGGAATGGACTCAAGGCACGGGAAGAAAAACGAAAACTCACCGACGCTGCCATCCATCAGGCTCGTACAATTAAGGACAAAAGTTCCTTCATTGAGGATATTAATCTCGTGGATACGAAGATCTACCACCATCGAAAAGAGTCTAGGGGACGTGCCGAGTTCTCAGTGGATGAAAAACATGGTGGATATGTCCTTGAGAGAGTGTAGATGATTTTGAATTGTTAGGTACTTAGTAGTTGTCCGAGGTAGAAGATTCAGGAATGGCATTGTCTCGAGAAAAACTTGTTATCTTTTTGTGTCGAAGTAGTGTAGTCCAATAAGGTAGATCGAACCAAATCACATACCCTCATCTCGATTGACGGTATCAACTACTTCCTTTTGTTCAAGAAGTCATCAATGCCTTCCCTAGCATCCGCATGTTGCAGATTACAAATAATTCGCTCGGTTGCGAAGTCATACGCATCCTCCAAATTATCATACCTCTTTTGCTCGTAGAACATTTTCTTCCCCAACTGTATTCCGAAGCTTGTTTTGTTTGATATCTTTTCAGCAAGTTTTGTTGTTTCTGTATCCAACAGATGAGGTAGAACTACAGCATTTACTAGTCCATATAAAAGTGCAGTCTCTGCAGATATAAGATCACCCGTCAACAACATTTGCAGTGCATGTTTCGGTTGAATAGCCCGAGATAATGCCACTGCTGGTGTTGAGCAAAACCTGAACGAACAATATAATACGGTTAGCACAATATAATATTGTCTTCAAAAAAGAGATTGAAACAGGAATCGATGATGCACGCACAGGCCAACATTTATCCCCGATACTCCAAAACTTGCATCTGTTGATCCAATCGCAAGATCACACGATGCAACAAGCTGACACCCTGCCGCGGTGGCTACACCTTGCACCTTCGCAATCACCGGCTGAGGTAATTTATTCAACGTCATCATGAGCCGGCTACATTTCTTAAACAATTCCGTCGTCTCCTCCATAGATCGATGTGAGCGTAATTCCTTCAAATCATGGCCAGAACAGAACGCAGTTCCATTCGCTCCAAGTATCAAGACGCGGATCGACTAGATAGAGTTCAAAATGAATCATGGGATTTTGATGAAAAAATGCATGAAAAAGTGACTGAGTTGGTTGGGAGAGAGAGAGAGAATTTGTAGTGTCTGCGTACCGAATCAGAGCCAATGTCATCGAGTTGATTTTGAAGCGCATCAAGCATATCCCAAGACAAGACGTTGTGTTTTGCTGGATTGTTTAGCGTCAATGTTGTTATTCCAGACGAAGTCACATTAGTTCGTAATAAGATATCACTAGCATCGGTACTGGTACTGATAGAAGCGGTGGTCTTTGCAATGAACGGCAGCAATGGCGACGTTACAACATGCAATGTTTTGTGCGGCAATAATGTTAAATTTGAGATCATTCTATGAGTCATCATATCATCAACTTAGAGTTCAGAGACTTCGAGCACAACACGAAGTGTGTACCAATGACTGAACTCTCCGATGTGGATACTCCGTGCATGCGGCGGCATTCCAAGCGGTTAAAGTTTTCAATCGACGGCAAGTCATGGCAATGGCAGGCCATGAGATGATGTGAAGGTGAAGATGACGGAGATGCCTGTAGTACTTAGCGTACAGTACCATCCAGTGTATGGTATCTATCAACGATGTCGAATTTCTTGCTCCCACAAGCCTCGCGAAAATCCATCGGTGTCACAACGAACGCCTCGCCAATGCCAATGGCACGAAGTCGTCAACAAAACAAGAGAATCCAGCTCCGGCGGCCCCAATTTCCAACTCGACAATAATTATGATCGATGTGATCCAATGGATGGTCCTGTACTCTATGCGGTGCATCATGGCTTGTAGCTGAGAGGTTGCGACGACGTTTATTCGCAGTCTACACTGATTGTAGTTGTAGTAAATAGTATGACGTCCCTTTTCGATGACAGCGATGATGACAAGTCGGACTGTGGGACGAACAGTGAATTTGTTGATGACGATACAACATTTACTGTCGCGACCGTTTTAGCAAATCGGAAGGAAAAGTCGGATAGAAGAGACATAATCACTCGACTGATGCCAACTATTACAATACATGAAAGTGACAAGTATGCCATTCCTACAACTATTGAAAAGGCACACATGAACATACACCACCAACGGGAGGAGAGACTTCCTACTATGCAATTATGGGCAACTGAATCCTTAATTGATGATTCACCAACTAACTCTGAAAATGAGGACGAGTATTGTTTCAGAAAGAGTGGATTCAAAGAGAATATTTTTCGTGTATCTTCACAGGATGGGCGCAAGGACAATGAGGTACAGAACAAGTCGACGGCAATGTTACGAAACATCGCACCTTCCAGACCGATTGAAGTTGTTAACCAGGTCGGTATCGATAGCAGCAAGTGCAAGGCGACTGAACCAAATCGTCGCCATAGTAGCGTTCCGTCAATGTCTTCCTATGAGACAGTTGCATCCAATATTGCGCCAGCCATCCATCGATCTCATAGTCAGGACAAACAGTTCCCTACCAGTCGTGGCGCCAACGTTAAGGCACTCGTCACTTCAGCATTGAAAATTGTTGCGGATGGGCTTGCACCTCTTGTGGTCGAATCATGGGATGTAGACGAACCTACCAATCTATCTGGAAAGAAACGAAGTAAAGGCACTAGCGAAAACAAAGAGAATGACGACAATAGAATACAAAATCGAAGAAAATCGTTCAACATCAGGGCCGAGATGACATTGTTGCAAGATTTGGTGCAAGAAAAAACAGATGAGATTGCAAGATTCAGACAAGTGAGTCCTTCTGTTTTTTCTGCCAACTTCCAATCACCGATTTCATCTCGTCTAATTGCCATATCCGTTCACTGCACACCAGGAACTGGAAGAATCCCAGTCGCGACTTCGAAATTTGCAAAAGGAAAATGCAACTATCATACAATCAAAAGCCATTCTGGAATCGAAATTGGAAGTAGCAAACAATGCCGAGTCTATCGCGAATTCTCGCGTGGAGTCGCTTTCTTCTCAATTGCAAGAGTTACAATCAACACTTTCGGTTGAACGCACAAAAAGGGAGGAATCGGACAGAACAGCGAAGTCACTGAAGATTGAACTGAACAAGATGACAGAAGAAAAGATTGCTTTTGAGGAAGAAATGAAATTGAGAGATGTTTTGCAACAAGACATTGATAAGATGCGAAATGAATNTGTGCTCTTCCGATCTAATCTTGAAATGGAGGAGTTGAAGCGTGAAAATCAGACCCGAAAACAAAACGAAACACCCGCGAAAGAGTTCATGGAATGGGACGAAGCAAGTGAAGGCATTGAAATCCAGATGAACAGATCAACCCCTCATTCATCCAACATCGACACCATCAATTCATTGGGTGCAGAGGATCCCAACGGTTCACTCTGTGACCATGTTAACAAGATTCCTCTACTGGCAGTTCTCCAAAGAACACCCGATTCTTCCTCTCGCCATTTATCATATACTGATTCGACACTATCAGTATCTCCTACCAAAGACAATCATCCACAAATTGATGTGCGACAACCTGAATGTGCGTTGTGCTTTCGTCAACCGAAGCCAAACGGGATCATCAAACATTGTCAATGCGGCAAAGATGATTGCTACAAATGGGCCCATGCTACATGTCTATTATACAGAAAGAGTGTCTCCAGTTGTATTAGTCATCCGGGAACTCCAGCACCCCCGCTTCCAACTATTCTTTGTGACGGAATCTGGTGCAACCGAAATCTGCTGAAAACGTCTCCTCATGAAGGGAAGCAAAAAAGTAAATTAGTGATGTAACAGTAACAACAAGAAGTAATGAAATGTTTTGGCTGTCTTCCTTCGCCCTAAAATGCGAACTGTATTCGTGCTCGTCTGAAAGAATTCAACGTAGGAATCAGTACATGAGGCACATCACCACCCGTCCACCGCTTTTGCTCACGAGAGACACCTCCATCCTCCCTCCTCCCTCTCCCGCTACTCTCCTCATCGTCTATTCTCGACAACTCTGGCAAAATAAAAGATCATGGCCGCCATCCTGATCGCCGCCATTTTTATGGCTACTTCAATATCAGGATCACTCGCATTTCGAATCACACCGTGCAGAATTGCTTTTCCGCTTAGGTGTCTTTCTGGACGTAGAGCCAAACAAGTCTCTATTGCTGCCGTAAATACCAATGAATATGGTGATTGGGACATTGGCGAGGACAGTAATCAGGGCAACGCTGTTCCTCATACCACCGAAAGCGGCGCTACTGAGCTTGATGATATTCGAACATACTTTGCTACATGTATCCCAGGCTTGCAAGATACGTTAGCCTCTGAGTTGATAGGACTGGGCGCCTCTCGGGTAGAGACACAGGGAAAGAGCGGGGTACGGTTCGAAGGAGCCCCAATAATTGGTCTCAAGTCTATATTGTGGTGCAGAACAGCCCACAAAATTATGGAGTTAATTGCATCATCGTGCGAGCATCAATCTGCACACGACTTTACGTACCACAATGATTTCTCGCAAGGGATCCGGGATAGAGACGACTTGATGGAATTCACAAAATCTGCTTTGCATACTCCTACACTACTCGGGGATGGTTCAGGAGGGCTGTTAACTCTTTCTGTCAGTACTATATACGCCTCAAAGGTTCCTAAAGAGTTATGCCATGGTCATTTCACTGCGCTCACAGTCAAGAATGCATTGGTTGATGCAGTGAGAGATCTAAGAGACGATGGGGACAGGCCAAACGTAGACGTGGAAGACCCAGATGTTCCGTTAGTTGTGTTCCTAAAAGGGAGGAGAGTGGATGTTGAAAGTCGACAAAGCGGTAGAGGCAGACGAGAAAGCTATGGTGCAGTGTATGATGAACAAGAGGAAGTCGTTGCAGATGTAGATTTGTATAGATGCTTGCACAGTGGAGGAAGTTTGCATCGGAGAGGGTATCGGATCGACAATCTGGATTCTAATTTTGACGATGACGAAGACGATGGCAATAACTGGAGGGAAAACACCCGCCACAGACACCAAACACGTGCATCTATTGAAGCGCCCATTCATCGTGCTGCAATGAAAGAAACACTTGCCGCCGGACTTCTCCTGGAAGCCGGTTGGGATAAACTCATTTTGGCAGCAAGAAGTGATGGTAAGGGCGCTACTTTGGTCGATCCAATGACAGGAAGTGCGACATTGCCGATAGAAGCGACAATGATCGCGTGTGATATGGCTCCTGGTTACTTTAGATATGCTCCTCGGCGTGGGACTGACGACGGTCGTCGCAACAATCCACATCGTCGTCCTCCGTGCATAAGATGGAAGAATTTCAGCAATGTTGAGGTATGGGATGAGCTCCTGTCGGAAGCAACACAACGAGCAAAGTCAGGGATGAAGTGGGCGCGTTCGCCATCTGATTATGTACAAAACAATGTAAAAATATTGTGCAACGAGAAGAATCCGCGTGCTGTTAGTTTGGCCAAGTCATCAATACGAAATGCAGGTGTTGGTGCCGTTGTGTCGTTAACCGAAGGAGATTGCATAGATTGGACCCTTGGTGGAGAAGAGTCTGCGAATGTCCCACGGCAAGTGGAAGTCGGCCGGACCATATTCGTATGTAATCCACCATGGGGATTGAGGCTGACAGAAGATATTGATGAAAGCTGGGTGTCGTTGCGAGAGTTCCTTCGACGCGAAGCCCACGGCTGCGAGTCATGGGTGCTTAGCGGCAATAAAGATCTTACAAAAATATTGCGAATGAAGAAGAGTAGGTCAGTCGTTGTCAAGACAGCTGACGAAGATCTGCGATGGCTTCAATACCATATCTTTCAGAGGAGAGAGGTGTCAGCTTCATAGTAACATGAATTGCTTACCATTCATTAGTGTTACAGTTTTGCAGATTCCTTACTAGTGAAACAAAGCTCGTCTTCTCCTAAGTGCTCAAAATAGCTGTTCACAACATCCTCCGATATCTCGTGCAAATTTGCCGGGTTCCACTTTGGCTTCCCATCTTTATCAACCAATGCCGCCCTAATACCCTCGTAGAAATCACTGCCCTCTCTCATGAAAGCCATGGCCATTCTAAATTCCATTTGCAGTGCCTCTCCAACCGATTCAGCTTTGGCGCCTCGTCTCAAACCCTCCAAGGTCACCTTGAGACTTGTGGGTGATAACGAGTTCAATGTTGATAACGTCGACACACCGAATTTAGAGTCCGGGCCCATGCTTTCTAATGAAGTTATGATTTCTTCAATAGATTCCTTTCCGTCAAAGGCATAATCAATATCGTTTCTATTTCTTGCCAAGAAGGAGTTCTTCACTTCAATGCTTGCATCGTGAAATGAGGTAAGAACATCAGCAGCACAATCTTCCGAGTTAAGCGAGGACTCATCGCTATTGCCACTCCCCAACGTAGTTGCGTCAATGAGCGATCGCTTCAATTGTTCCAATTGACTGGACTGTACATAATGCGTTGCGATACCAGCGTACAACAGATCATCTCCTTTCAGACGAGCACCGGTCAGTGCCAAATAATTCCCAACACCACCAACATAGCTCTTGGTACGCCATTGATCGTAGAGCTTTAATCGTGGTATCCACCATGTTCCACCGACATCCGGAAAGAACCCAATATTGCATTCTGAAATGGATATGTAGAAGGAAGGGGACGGCTTTGAGCACACACAATTCGACATCATAAAGTATCTCAAAAATTCTCATCATACCTGGCATGGCAAACACGGTATTCTCCGTAGCAACTCTATACTTTCCATGAACAGACAATCCCACGCCCCCGCCCATGACTACTCCATCCCAAATCGAGATCTGTGGCATATTCGGTGACTGTGTGGCAATCAAATGATTCAATTGATACTCTTCGCGAAAAAAGTTTGATTGTAATAATGAATTATTGTCGTTTTTTTGTAATCCAGCGAAATACACTGCCTTGACATCTCCACCGGCGCAAAAGGTTGGCTTGATCTGTCCAGATTTTGTAGTGTAGGGCGATCCCACCATGAGGGTGGCTCGAATGCTGACATTTTCTTGTCCTCCGCCGTTGGCGTCGTCGGCGTCGCGGGCGGTTGGTCCTCGCTCTTGCCAAGCAGTGAGCGTCGGGACCATACTGCGTATCATGTCGAGATTCAAGGCATTGAGCGAATTGGGATTGTTTAGAGTGAGTATGCCCAGCCTGGAGGAGAGGGAGGGTAGGAATTGCGTCGTGAAGGATTGGGTCTTCGTCATGGTTGGGAAACAACTTAAGTTTGAGTTCAAGAAGAGAGGGAGAGGAAGGGAGAAGGGAGAGGAGCTGGGAGAAATTTTGGCGGGAGACCAATTGGTATTTCATATTTGGCGGGAATTTCGGTTTTTGCGGGATCGAAAAAGAGGGCAATGGAACTCTTTTTTGTGACATCTCTCTCGAAAGAACTCCTTCACTAGTACTTGCCAAACTTGATGATGACCATGGCTTTGTTGTCTCCGGCGTCTCTCCCTTCCCACCCCTATTCCCAATCAACGATGTTGTCAACGCCTCATAATTTTACGAACTGCATTCATTGCACTAAATCTCGAACGACAAAAAATACAACATTCAAAATCATTATCAACAACATCAATATCAATCATCATGACAGACAATCGTACCATGACCGATGCCACCACCAAGATTCTCGAACAGACTCTTGCCATATCTCGCGACAATGGCCAT
>JALLAX010000268.1:0-13249 GCA_036939555.1 Discostella stelligeroides
GATCACTGAACAGATTCATTCCATTTGCCTCAAGCTTACGATCCTTGAGAAGGAAAGCTGAAGAACAAACTGTATCTGATTTCCTACTGACAATCGTGGAAGATCTTAATTTAAGGAGTCACCTTGACTCTATTTCAAAAACAAATGATGAATTTGCGGATCGACTAGCCAATGTTATGGAGCTGGTGAAAGCTGCAGAGAGATATAATGACGATGGACCGTGCATTTCATACAACTCGGAAGAGGTACCGATTGGAAAATTCTTAGATGACGTGGCTCTCATAACCGAAATCGCCCCTGATGAGTCTGACTCGGACGACAAAAGTCGAGTTGTAGCGAATTTGATGACTATACACTCTTCGAAAGGAATGGAATTTGATGCTGTTTTCATAGTGGGCAATGAGGAGGGAACTTTCCCAACCCAACAAGCCATCGATGAGGGTGAAGGATCAATCGAATTGTCTGAGGAAAGACGCTTGTGTTACGTGGCCATGACTAGAGCAAAGACACATCTTGTGTTAACATGGAGAAGAGAGGTGTCATATTTCTCAGGAACGTCCATAAAAACAAAGGACGGAGTAAGGTCACGCTTCTTGGATATTCTAGTTAGCAAACAAGGTGAAACATCAAGCCAAGGAGGATCCAAGTCTGGGGTACAAATGAAGCGTTCGCCTCTTTCCTCCGATAAGAATACCCTGAGAGATAATAACCGATCGGACTACGTTTCAAAGAAAGGACTTAACTATGATTTCAAGTCTTCTGCACCGGGCAGAAAATTTCGAAACAGTTGGGATTCTTCCTCCCAGAAAAAGTCGACTAGGGAACGCCCGTTGATTGATTCTAAGCTACCCGTGAGTTCTGTAGATCGTAAACCACTACATACAATAAGTCGAGTGCAGAATCGACAAGTACAAGGCAGAAGTGAAAGGCAAGTACCCCCCTCTTCGAATTCTCTTCGTCCTAATGGAGGTAGGTTGTCATCATTTCAGTCCTCCCATAAGTACACTTCACCTATAGCTGCTTCTGCTGCTATGCCTACTCGAAAACAACGAGAAACAATGACAATCGTCCCTCAAACCAGCAGTGGAAGTTCCCTCAGTGACGATTGGCCACCAGATTACATGGATTCTACCATGTTCTTTCCCGTTGGCTCAGTTGTGAAACATCGATTGCATGGTAGGGGGGTAGTCCAAACTCCTCCAAATGCAGATGCTGAATTTGTTGAGAAGATGCTTGTTCGAGTAAAATTCATCGACGAAAACATTGAATGGGACGTATCCATGGACGGATTATTGCACACCTACGAGTGAAAGGGGTTGTGGGTGTGACAGTATTGCGATACCAAGTACGATAGTTGCGTCTAAGGATGTGAAATTCATTTAAGACCATAGGAAATAACTGCATTTGTTACAAACATCAAATATATGCTTATCACCCGGCTTGCAAATCTAGGCATTTGATCGCACTATCTGCCAAAATGATCATACGATTCTCATCAAATAATTTATACAACTACATATTTTTACGCTGGTGCGTGTGTCACCTGGATCTCACCAATCTGATTTGGAATGGATCGCGACGACGCAATCATTCATTGGTTCATTCATCTCTTTACTCAAAACCTCATACATTTGTTGTATCTGATAGTTTTGGTTGTTTACAATCTCCCAAAGGATGCCTTCCAATATACAATCATCAGTTGTATCTGACAAGCTTGAACATTGGAGGGCACCAGTCTTGAGGAGAGCCTTGGCCATGTTCACAGCATTGATGTGATGAGGAATCATTTGATGGTTGAACAAAGCGATGTCACCTTCGTTTCCTCCAGTGGTCATGCCGACCATCATGTAGCAGTTCATGGTCTCTAAACAGCCAGCGAACTCAGAATTCGTGTTGCAAACAAACGCTTGGGGACATTCAGGATGAGGAAGTTGAAATGGCGAGAGGCCATACGTTCCACAGGACTTGTCATATTCACTGGGCTCAGGATGGCTGTAATTGATTTTCGGAAGATTCGCTGTCTGCACCGGTCTGTCATTCTTCAACAACTTGATCCGTCCAGACATAGCAGAGTGGATATGGCAGAAGTAAAACAGATCTTGATCGTAATCCTTTTCGTACTTGAGCTCAACGGAAAAGGTGCCGTAGGAAGTCCATTCGGCTGCGTAAATGATGAGTTCACAATTACATGGTAAAGTTAGAAAATGAAACCAGGGTGAAAGGTAAGTCCCCGCTAACCGTCAATATTCAAATATCTTACCTGCCGAATGGAAGAACAATGGTTCGTAGCCATTAAGTCCTACAGTCTTGGCATTTAACCTGTAGTTCAAGTATTTTTCCTCCACCTCTTCTTTGTTCACATGCGCTCCATCGGGATGATATGCGAAGCCCAAAGGATGGTAATAGTTGCTCCTATCCTCTTGGATGAACTTGTATTTTTTGCCGACTTCGATTCCGATGACAGGAAAGATATTATCACTTCCACACTCTTCAAAGAAGAAACCTCCGAGATCGGAGGCGAAGAGATTAACTCCCATTGTAAATACGCATACTTCTTCACCGTTATCGGAGGAGGAGCATGAGCCTCTGCAGATTCCATCATCGCCTAGTACAGAAAATTGTTCTTTGAGATGTGATTGTTCAAAAGAGGAAATATGATCAAACGTCACTTGTGAAAACTTACTTAATCCCCGCCTTACGTTGTTACGCTTTTCCTCCAGCAAGTTCCGTTTACCATTATATCTTGTGCAATCCATCTCATCATACTCACTGTCCAAACCTGATTTGGAACTGCTCTTCATCGGTAGATCACATTGATCAAACTCTGGCCATCCATTTTTGTCCAAAAGATCTCTCATTGTCTGAATCTGTGCATTCTGACTGTTTATGATACTACGAATTATGTTTTCCATCAAACATTCCACACTGTTATTTCCCAGGTCTTGAGGGCTGCAGCTGTAGCTCCAAGTAAGTAGCAATGACTTGGCCATGTTCACGGCATTCTGGTGATGTGGTATCATTTGTTGCAAGAACAACGCCACATCGCCGTAGTTTTCGTAGGTAGTCATTCCGTTGAACATGTGACAGTTAATGGCATCAAGGCATGAAGAAAAGGTCGACCTTCCATCTTCGCACACAAAGGTATGCGGACATTCCGGGTGGGGTAGTCTATAATCTGCCTCCAAATGATGGGACCATGAGTCTCCCCTCTGACCTGGGTTGGCTTCTTCATGCACAAGACCATACGTACCGCATTTCTTGTCGTATGATGATGGTGGAGGAGGCAACTCATTATGGACGGGCAAGTGTGCTGGCTGGATGAGCTTGCCGTTTCTTGTTAGCTTGATCCGTCCACCGAGATAGCGATGAATGTGACAAAAGTAGAACAGGTCCTTGGTGGATGCAAAATCATGGGGTAAGGTTACCTCGACATAATATTCCCCGTCGGTTGCCCATTCTTCAATAGGATGGGTAAAATTTGGCTCATACTTATCCAAGCCAATGTTTTTCCCATCCAATTGGTAAGCAAGGTACTGCTTCTCAACCTCTTTAGCGTCGGCCAACGCTCCGTCAGGCTCGTAGGCGAATCCTAGTGGATGAATGTAGTTGCTGACATCTGCTTGGACGAATCGGTATGTCTTGCCAAGTTCCATGGTAATAGTGGGCATGTCGCCTGAATCAGAACATTCTTTAAAATGAAAGAATCCAAATTCCGAAGCGAAGAGATCGACCAGTGCAGTGTAGGTGCATATGTTATCGTCGCAGGATGCTTGGCAGTAGTCAGTTACATGATTGTAGCCATCGCCGGACCAGGCATGTCCATCATCTACATGTGATTCATCATCATCGTACTTTGCAGAGTCGCTCCCTCCGCCGTCACTCCCACTGCTCTTTCCAGATTTGCCACTTCCTTCTTCAGGCTCAGGAGCTGACGACCAGCCGTCGTCGTCGTTACCGTTCTTCCAACTATCGTCGACCCAAATCCAGTACCCCTCTACTTCACTGGAACTCTTGGAACTCTTGCTCTTGCTTGATTTTGAACTACCCTTTCCTGACTTGCCTGAGCTTTCCTCGGGCTTATGTCCCCATTCACCGTGCCAGGGAGGTAGTGGTGGCGGAGGTCCCCAAGAAGGATGTCCTCCGTAATGCCAGCCAGGTGGCGGGCCCCAGGCGTGACTCTCTTCGTCACTAGAACCCTTGCTTCCCTTCGAACTACCTGACTTGCCACTCTTGCCGGAAGGCTCGTCGGCCATGGGCCATCCGCCACCATGATGCCAGAAATGCGACGGGGGCGGAGGAAAGTCGTGCCATGGTCCTGAATGCCAATAGGCATGGGTAGGCTCGTCGTAGCTGCCTTTGCTGCTTTTGCTCGCTGTAGTAACTGGTGTCGAAGACAGGGCAATTACGGCCGTAGCAAGGATAGTAGCGGTGCAATACCTAGATGCCATGGTGGGTACTAGTAATCGATTCTTTTTGTGTATTATGTCGAATCAACAAAGTGATTGAAATTGAAGTAGACAGTGTGAACTAGACTGTGAAGCAAGTGAGATTGTTATGTTCATTTCAGATAAGCAACGTGACGTAACAGTCTCCCAAAAGGATGGAATGAATTCGCATTCAAAATCATTCTTTCTTTGTACGAAAGATAATTATGTCTCGCCTCCAATTCTTTTTTCAAGACTGAATTATGTATTAATTCCGAAAGTGGGAATTGAATCTCACCTGAACGGATCGGCTGTTTTCCACAGTGTGAGAAAGAGACATTCAACTATTTTCAAATGGAACAGATTTGCTACACAACAGAAACGCCACTGTCCTCCATTGTAACGTAGGACACAATAGCCAACAAAAATCCCAAGCAAAGAATGTTTTTGCAACGAAATTTCGATCATAATTTGCAGTCATAATATGTGACTCTTTAGCTAAAGAGAGAGTCATGATTGTATTCTTGCGAAGCTTATCGAAACAACAAACAACAGTAATCAAGACATCTACTCTAGATACATATATTTTTTATTAGAGACTATCATCTAGCCTAGCCCCGTAACACCCAGTGTTAGTAAAGCTTATTGGTTGGTACGATACCCTTTTTTTTATTTGCTTCTTGATATTCGACGAAATGCGTGCCAATTGAATCATATCTAGATACTGTTTTTCCATTAGATTAGCGTTCCAAGATTTAATTCTACGGCCCCAGAGCAATGCGTTTCCCACGGTGGAGTTGTTTTCTTAACTATTATTTACTACACCATCTTGTAAACCCAATTGCGCTCATGCAGATACTCCAACACGGGACACAACACGTGGCTTCCTTTGCATAATGTCGAAAAGGATCCGACAATAATTATCTTCTCTTTAGCGCGAGAGAAGGCCACATTAAGTCTCCGATAATCTTGCAATAACCTTCCAGTCTTCCCTTCACTATTGCTTCTCACAAGGGACAATATAATTGCAGGTTTATCTCGGCCCTGGAATCGATCAATGGTGCAAATTTCAAGTCCTTTGCTTTTGAATTCTTTAAGGGTGTTGTTATCCTCCAGTGCTCTTAGCTGGAAGTCGAACAAAAGAAGAAGTGTATGCCGGTAAGAAGCTGAACGAATCGCAGCAACACCGAACTCAGTTACAATCGTGGATCTTACCTGAGATCTAAACGGCGTTATGACACCAATAGAGGACTGGTCTAGGCCACACAGGGACAGCGAATGTACAATATTTTGGACAATTGACACTTCAGTAGTGTTGATTTGTCCTCCAGCTCCGCCATCAGCTTCTAGCCACCCTTTACCATCAGTGTCTAAAAATACAACTGGATATTCAGGGTTTATTGCACGTTTGATCCATGGCATTTCAACGGGGTTGTCATTTTGTGATATCATTGACATGCACAGATCAAGTTTTTGTTGCCTGACTTGATCACTGCCACATCGTAGTAGCCCATGATATGCTAATTGCATCAAAATATGATGTTATGAGAGCGCTTACACAGATGGAGAAGTTTAATTGGTCATAATGCATTCTCACCGACAATATTCGACAACTGGCAAATACTTTCATTCATGCGATATTGCATTGTCAACTTTGCAATAGCATCAGGAAATGCATCAGCTAGGCGCTTTAGCATAGATATGCCGAATCCTGTCACGTGAGCAACCGGCGAACGAAATGTTTGCAAACTGGCGAATGAGCGAGGAAGTAGTGATACAAAGTAAAAAAGAATGAGGTTCGAGTTCATACCTCCTTCTTCCGCCACTTCCGATATTACCAGAGGAGGTAACTGCATGTGATCTCCAACTAAGACAAATGAATCAGCAGCCATAATTGCACCCAACACAGCTGGTTGACTTATTTGACCCGCTTCGTCCACAATCACCACATCAAAATGCTGCCCGGCCAAAAGAGGGCTACGGGGAACAGTAAGAGCGCTTACGCCAACAATTTTTGCCTCAGAAATCACCTTGTGCAAGTATTCAACGCTCGGTTGTTCCATCGATGTCGTGGCGCCACAGTCAAGTCTTTCAGTCTCACGAGCGACTGCATGAGCTAGAATTGGTCGAATCTGGAGATGGCAGGAGGAAAGTTGACCAATTCGAATTATTGGGTTCCGTGGATTCTTCTGCGATTTGAAACGTTGAGTTACACCACTCTCCATAAGCTTGCACAGTAGGTTGTCAACTGCGGAATGAGTATAACTGGTGAGAAGTACTCTCTTGCCTCTCATCACTAGCAATCTAGTAATAAATGAAATAGTTTCTGACTTTCCAGTTCCAGGAAGACCTTGTATGAGAGCGAAATCCTCTGCGGACACAACTTTAAGAACTGCCTCCTTTTGGTCAGAATTCAGCCTGTCGAAATCTCGTCTAAGGCTAATGTAATCACACCCGGGCAGATCTACACCATTTACGCCGCAAGCAAATACTGAATCCACAGACATTTTCAAAAAACGAGGGCATGGCTCCAGTTGCACAATACAGCTATTCAAGCGCCGACGCCGACCAGATATTTCTGTACCAGCCGTGAGCGACTTTGTTTTCAGTGGAGATCCAAATGACTCAGCGGAAAATGGTGGAATATCAAGTGTAAAGAAATTGACGAGATTCTGGAGTAGTAGTCCAAATAGTCCAACATATTCATCCTTGTCAAGTCGAAACTTTTTCCTCACAATGCTGCAGTAAGTGTCAATGTTTCGAGAGGCGGTGAAATTCTTCGTTCTTGAATCATCACCCCACTTGACTAGGCGTTTGAAGCGATGTATGTCTTTGCTGGGAACAGCAATATCAATGTCTTTGTCGCCAATTCTCACAACCGTTCCTCTTAAAATATGGATTTCCTGCCTTCCTGCTACCATCATCTGTTCTTTCTTTGATTTGGATGCGAAACTGGTACCGTCTTCACTTATGATAGCATGACTTCCCACTTCAAAGTTCAAGCTCGACAGAGGAGTAGTATGTGTGGCATCTTCTGAGCGAACGAATCGAATTAAAGTATCTTCGTCTCCACCGCTGCCGATGTCATCTGTCACAAACTGAGCCAGCACCAATGAAGAAATGCACTTTCCATCTTTCGACTCCTTGTTTTCGGATTCATACAACCAAGATGATAGCACATTTTTCGAGCCCGCGTGGCGTTCGAGGTCGATCAACATATCCCACTTACAAAAATATTCTAGGTCAGCACCTTGCAAATGTCCAGTGAAATGATCGAGCAATATTTTGTGGCCGCTGTTGCCCAAAAGTGTTGGTGTACGAGAGCTAGCATTATTCGAATTGATGTCCGCGGAGGCATACATCATGCACTCTCGATTCTTGTAACATCGTTCGCATGAATTGATGTTGGGATGCAATTCCGGTAAGGCACTCGGCGGGGCGATTCCCTCCTTCACCACCACTCGACTTCGACTGTGTTTTTGTCCAAAACCAGTATTGTTACTCTTCAGTTCGTCCGCTTCATACGCCAAAGCGATGCCACGAGGACGAGAAGCTCGAATCACATTAGACGCCAGCTTATTCCGCTGTCCCATTAAAGTCTTGACGTCATTCAATGTCGGTTTCACGTGTCGAGCACAGTTATCCTCGTGGTTCAGATAAAGCAACATTCCGCTACTAGCAGCACCCAATGCTTCGGCGTCAAAACCCATCTCCGGGTCATATGACATGCTTCCCGCATTATTTTGCGTACGAGATTGAACGAAAGAGGTGCAGGAACCTTGTCTTGCTCGAAGCATCATAGTGTAGATGCTCAATTGAGCTAGATGATTATGGTTTGGGTTCTGCACGTGCCCCGTCTTCAACTCCACAGGCAGCAACAAATCTTGCATACCGCTGTGACAGGAAATGTTCGAAGAACTCAATGGTTTCACACGCGCCACAACCGTCGCATCTACGTTTCCCTTCAATCCAAGCTCCGGAACATGCATCCATTGTTCTGTAGAGTACACGTCTCTTATTTCAATAAGTGTGTCGCATGATGCAAACATTCCCTTCAACAAAGTCGTAGGAGTGTAGCTGCACTTTGTGTCTCCTCGGATTCCACCATTAATGGCGTTAAATTTCGGGTGCTTGGTTGCGTTCCATGAGGTAAACGACCGCAAAAACAGCTGAACCTGCGATAAGGTTTTAATCACTTCGCCAAACGCCTCTCGTTGATCGATTACTCCACACCCCAGTAACGCATCGGCATTTCTGCGTATGATTTGTCGTGTAAACATCGCCGCGCTTTTATGCGAGGCATCCTTCTCTCGGAGACATCGTTCGAACAATTCATGCCGAAGGATTCCAATGACAGCCGACCTTGAGGACATGCCAGTGGAACCCAGTCGTGAGCGCAATACGGCTAGTCGGGGGCATTGCACTGCCTCGCTCACGATCGTAGGAGATATTAATTCATCAGGGTGTAGCACTAATAACAAATCATCGTCGGGATCGCTACTTGGAGGCGGGTGGGAGTGTAATACAACAGGCAAGGCGGAGGTGTCAGTGAGATAAACTCCACTTAGACTGCACAGTTGAATGATGTCACCGGGCTGACATGATGTGTGATACCACTCTCCGCGTAGATGAAGATAGCCGTCGATGACATTGCCGCAAGCAGGCTTTTGAAGGAAATTGTTTTTCCTTTGATCCATGCATATCGATATCAGATCATCCAACTCATCACCAGCATTCTTCTTATTGTCATCCTGAGAGTTGTTCCACAATGAAACGCCGATAGTTTTGGTGTATGTCAACAGGTTCTCCTGAACGATTTGGACAGTGTACCGAGTGAACGAGAGGTGGGATACCGGCATTGGTGATTGTTTTTCAAGATCATGACTACTGCCAAGGGGAAGTTGGCGTTTTCGATTAAAGATTGGTGCTAATGGCGGCGGCGGAGGAGGGAATTGAAGCGTCGGCAGCTGTACTGACTGCGTGCCCACTTGTTGCTGAGACATCACATTTTGCTGCTGCTGCTGATACCGTAGCTGATTATGTCGAGCAATTGTTTCATCTAATGCATTGAAGTCCATCTCCGCAAAGTATCGATCGTCATCCTCCGATATGATTACTCCATTTTTGTGGATGTTCTTTGGGGACGATGGATGATTCGTTGCAGTAGAAGCTGATTCTACTTCACCCGACCTGTTTGAACTATTCAACGACGATCTTGTCAATGCCACGCTAAGATCAATTGCGGCAAGATCATCGTCGTTCCATGACTCGTCGTCATCCAATCCGCAGACATCGTCATTNACGACGAGCCACCGCTGCCAGATTTGCCGCTCTTGCCACTGGAGCTGCTGCTATCGCCGCCGCCCGACCAACCGTCATCGTCATTGTATTCCCATGCACCTTTTCCCCATCCACCATCCCAATCGTGCAACTCTCTGCCAGAGAGTCCATTATCAAATGTATCGGCTGACGACGATGCCAATGCTGCAGCCGTCAGGATGAATCCAAAACAACATCTCGACGTTGATGCCATATTGTGATATGAATATGAGTTACTGATTGCAAGAGGTGATTGGCAATATCAATCTACGCCTCGTTCGAGCAATTTCAATCCAGGCCTTTTGTTCGTGGTACAAATAGTTATTGGTTCGGGGTGTTGGTTGATTGGGGAACCTCAAGTGCTGATGCAACTGGCACAGACAGCAGAGCCAACAACAACCGCAACAAGACCGGGAAACAAGGCGCGAGATAGCTAGCGAGAGACAGCGAGAGAGATGCGGTTGTTGTTGTTGTTGTTGTTGTTGTTTTGGTCACGGAGAGGGACGGCGGGAGCTGGTTGTCCAACCCGCGCTCGATCGACCTTTCTCGTTCAGCGAAAAGCAACGAGGCAAAACCATCGACCACACAGGGTCTTTTGAACGGCCAAAAAGTTGACCGCAGAAAAGCCAACCAATGCTCAAGGTAGTAAATCTTAAGAAGCAATGCCGTCTCGGTCATTAAAGTTACTAATTTAGATTTTAAGATTTCTTTGAATTTGAATTTGAACGAATTTTTTGATTCCTCGAAAATATCGTTCAACTTTCGCTTGGGTTGCGTGGGAATCCATTCTTGTTGGAAAGATGGGATTTGGGATTTCGCTGACATTTTTCGTCTCGTGGATATCGTACGTACACGAGGTACTTTTATTTGGCGAAATATGTTACGTATCTATGTAGGTAGGACATTTTTTTATGACTTGCTCGATTTTCGATTTTCTTCCCAAAATCGTTGTTGCACAATTATTTTCTGCGAGGACAACGCGACCAACCAATCCATCGATGCGCAAACCACGATGATGATAATATTAATAATATTATTATCAAAAAGCAGTAGAGATAGGTAGTAAGCACCAACCAGCACAATCACAATCACCGGTGTCAGTGTAGCCGAATCCTCCCCTAAGGTCAAGTTCGAGTGATTCGAGCAGAAGAAAGGGAACGAACAATGTCTACCTCCTTCGGATCGTTTGACGACGATGACGACGACAGCCTTTTGATTTCGCCAACGGTTGGTCGGGTCAGGGGCGATACCAATGCACCTGATCATGATCATCCGCAGACTGCTGACACCGCAATCGTCGTCCACTCTACTATAGAATCACCTAATTCTGCGACAGATATCGCACCTACCGACGAATCTTTCACGATGGCGAAAACACCCCCAAACCAAAAATCAAAATTCAACTACGCTTCGGCCCTTGAAGAGTTGGAGTTCTTGGCGCCTACTCCGGCGAGAGTGATGACTGAACGAACGCGCATCCAAGCCAACTGCGAGAATGAGGAGAAGTCGCAAATGGAAAGTCCATTAATTAGGAAATTTTCCTCGCCGCCTTCTCCGCTGGCCTCATCTCCATCACCACTGCGAGGAAACGCGACGACCGTTCAATCGGACGAAATAATAAAGTCGCACATTGCTGCTTCGCTGTTACCGAAAATTCCGACCACTCAAACTTCTCATTTGACAGCATCAAACACCCAAACACACTACAGTGGACTGAAATCTGTATTCCGACAACCGTGTATTCTTAGATCAAACTCGATCGAATCATTGAATTTGGGTCGTCCCGTCAACGAAAGTTACGACATTACTGAGCTCAATCTTTCTAGTGGTGTAGGATATGATAAAGACGGCGGCGATCTCTTTGCAAAAGATTCAGATCTTTCAATGGAGATTGAAAAGCAATGTGCTAATGTGAACTATGACGGATTGATTTTGGAAGAATGTAATCGGTTTGAAAGCGCAAATATAAAAGCTGATGAGGACATTACAAGTAGTGAGGTCAAACATACTGGCTGTTCCAAAAATAAAGATGAAATGATCGATGCAGTTGTTCATCCCACGTCAAAAGTTTATCCCTCTGTTGTAAACAGACCCTGGGACATCATGGACAGTGAGGAGAGTGAGGAAGATATTGTGACAAAGAACCGCCAATCTGGATATGTGGAGAAGATGAATGAGTCCATCGCTAGTTACTTTTCAAGCCATGGAGGTACCATTCCATCAGAACAAAATGTCAATACTATCAACGACTCTCTGGAGTTCTCAGACGATCTAGATGGCAGTTTTGAGGAAAGTCGAGTGGGGCTTCTACCTACGCGCCCCTCCATGGACAAGGAGCAGCGGCGATCGCACTTCTATGAAGTCTCCGACGAGGTCGACGACAACGAACATTCCAGTGACACGGACAAATTTTCGGTGTTTGGTGACGACTCTACTCAAATTGGTGTCGATCAAGGTTCTGTAAAGGCCCTGTGTGATGAGTGTGAAAAAAATCAAGATGGGTCTCAAGGCTTCTTGATTGGTGTGAAATCATCACACGAGGATGATTCCAAGTGTGAACCTAGTGTCGATTGTTCGAACTCAATGCCGAGCGCAAGCCAGTTTCAGCTGCGGACTGGCGCAAGCAATCTCGGTGACAGCGATTCCCTTTTTGCGGAAAATATCGAAGATCCTGGCACTCTATGCGTTGGCAATTCAAAAAGTACTGTTCCTAAGTTGACGACCGCGTATGATTCAGATGCAGACGCCCGGACGAAAGCTCAAGGAGATGTGAACGATTCCGGCGATGATAATATCAACAACGATTGCATAACTTCTGGAAACACATGCGCAATCATAGACGGTAACAATCCTACACTCGCCGCCGATGCAAGGGATGGAGCTGCTCATTATCTGCTTCCAATTGACTCCAAGTTGCAAGCAGAACAGGAAAATTCATCTGATGCGCAGCTTGGGTTTGACTTCGATTATTCGTTGAGCGGGGTCGAAGAAGATGCACTCCAGGTCCCTAAAACGAAGAGCGACCACCAGGAATTGTCCGTGTCGAATGCCTCTATTGGCTCCTTTTCGGATGATTTGTCTCCGATTTGGGGGAGCGCACCATCACACAATTCCATCCTAGATAACTCTTCTCCCGATCTACGAATCGAGATCGCAAGTGAAAACCTCGATAATCTTTCAGGAGAAGTCAAATTAAGTTTTGATGGTAACGAGGATCATCAACAGAGCATCACCGATGGTTGTGCTGTTGCAGTGGGAGAGTCGGCCTTTCAAATCCCTTTTCAACAACCAGCTGAGGAATATTCTAACAATGATCAATTAGATTTCCATGTGAGGAATTTTGATGTAAACAAGGATTCAGCTAGAGGAAATGGGAATTATCATATTCAGACTCACAGCGAATCCGATGTAAGCATAAAAAAACAAAAAATGGCGGTACGAGGCTTGGAAAACAAGAGGGTTTCGCTCGAAGACTTGTCGTCATATCAACAGAGCTTCGACTCAAC
>JALLAX010000269.1:0-13442 GCA_036939555.1 Discostella stelligeroides
AAAAATGTACCAATGAGCTTTACGTAACACTGGGTGTTACGGGGCTAGGCTAGTTTTGATATATAATAGTCCTGGTGTTGTGCAGCGTCTTCTTTGTCAAATACGCTATCAAAAGCTGAAGAGACGAGCACCGTCGGCCATGAAATCTCGCCGCCGTCGTGTAATAATTGGAATTGTACTGCATTTTGCCCATTATAACCCTGGGACAAATTTATTATTGTTAATCCTTATATTATTTATTAGCAATATTGACATAAAAAAACGGGTGTAGAGGTCGATTTCATTGCTTAATGATGCACTTCTTTGCAAGGTTGTATCACGACGCTTGCGACGAAATTAGCTATTTCAGCTATTCTTCGCTCAATTGAGTAGATACAGATACACCAACGTACAAATAGAAATATTATAACATTAATATTAGTCGGGTATAATTATTTTAGTTTTTTTTAATTGATTATCATAAAAATAGTGTAATATAGTCTCATCATCATTAGCCGCCTGCACGACATCGTGCTGTGTAGTGTTTTATCAGTAATAAACATCATACAATTGTTTTACAGCCCCCCATTTAGCTCCACCCTCCGCCAACAACACATAGATGGTTGATGCGCTTTTATTCTTTGAATAAAACATTAATAACACTATAAAATAATGAATTACTTATCAGCTTACATCATGACAAAAGTCTTAAAATTTTTAGCCCATACTGTGACACATAGAGCTACTTCAATTTTGCGAATGAGGCCACGCCGATTACATGGCGCGTTCTATATGTTCCATAGAGAATGCGCCATGTAATCAGTTTGATCATTGCAGCCAAAATGATGCGAATATGGGCCAGCAGCTTTGCCACCATGGTGACGCTTGGACAATAAAAAGATGGTTTTTGCAATTCTCTCTAATATCGTTTAAACTACCTACATGTAGAAAAAATCGCCAAATACAATTTCATGAACCTTACAGTCATATTAGGACGTAAACTCGTAAGTTGCATGTGTATTATTTGAAATAACCTGTTGCTACCAGAGATTATGCGACCTGATCAAGTACCGGGGTTCGCACGTCCGTCATCAGCGTGTATCTGTTACTACCCGTTGTTACAAAAGTGCTGTCAAGCCATGGAGCAGCCCCGTTGTCCAATGGGCATAAGTTGCTTACCATTGACTGACAGGTCTGTGCCTATCAACAAAAGGGCTTCACGGATTCTTTCCATGACATTGGATATGTCTTGAATTCTTTCTGTGGAATCCAATCTGTCAGAGTCTCATGTTCCAGTGTGTTTCCCTCCTCTCATGTCATTTCCCTCTCACCAATGACAGGCGGAGATTTTTTTGTTTGATGTGTGTTGTGTGGTGTACAACATAATTTATTTGTTTGTGTAATTACAGATTCTTAGGGCACCATTGAGTCATAGAAGTGGCGCACTGACACGGAAATCCTTGACTCAACTGTCCATCAAGCTGGACTCATGTCCCCACAACATGCCATGTTGGCTAAATTTTCTCAATGGCATTGCCTGTCGCCGACATGTCGCCGACATTTCCAGCTAAGCAGACATGCATGACTCCATCAACAAACTGATTTATAAGCAAGACCAATTGCCCATCAACCAATAGTCACTGCCCTTCGGTCAACGGAAATCACATCATGCAGTTTCAATTGACAGACAGGCATGAATCCATTGACAAATGGATTTGAAATGTAAGGCCGATTACTCATTGTCAGCCAATTGTAGGCAATGCCCATAAGCCCATGATGGGTAGTATCTATTGGCTGATGGACAGCATGACATCAAGATAGACCGTACCTAAAAAAACCAATGACCATTGGCAAACAAACTTTTTTTTTGAAGATGGGAACACCTGAGTTCTTTGGGAACCATTGATCAATGGAGCAAGACAGAAATGACCATCATTCAATGGTATGCAATTCTTGATGCCCATGGGCAAATGGTGTTGCTACAAGGGTCGATAGCACTTGTTTTGTAACAACGGGTACTAACACATACACCACAACATTAGAACCTATCATTTTAATATGCACAACTGCCTAAGGTAGCGAGAGAGAAGTAGTAATACTGGTGAGTTTAATGCTGAGTCTGTTGAGTTGACCCTGCCTACAAGAGAGGAGATAGCGAGCGGTGTGTGTAGTAGGAGTAGGAGGTAGTAGGTAGGTGTGTATTGTGTATGGTACATTGGTACGTAACTGTTGGTAATTAGAATAGGCTTGGCGTACAAAAAAACGATGAAGTCGAGAGGTCGAAGGTCAATCGAAGCCGACGCCATGGCCATGGCAGCTGCAAGTGCATCATCCCTCTCCTCTCCATACATTAATTTATGAACTCCTCACCACACTCTCATCAGCAGAAATTGTGTTCTACAAGTGGCGATTACGTGGAATCGAGGGGCATGATGTCACGCCGCCGCCACCACCGCAGCAAAAGTAACGGTTATGAGTCTGGAACTGGAAACGACGCTCCCAGTTATTACAATGGGGCGGACACGGCAATTAAATGCAGTCCTCCCATTGGCAACAACTTAGAGAGCTCGGATGAAAATCGCGATGCCGAGTCAACGGCTTCGGGTAGTGACAAATCCGAAACAGATCAACGACGCCGACTAAGGCAGGTTGTGGCGCAATTTAGTGACTGCTGGGAGACAAAGTTATCCGATGATGACAATCATCATACGACTGCCAACAATCATATCCTACGATGGCGACAAAAGGGAGAGAAAGAAGTTTTCATGGACGACACTTTATTACCAAGAATGGATCAAAATAACAGTAGCTTCGACTCTAGCGATATGATACCCAAAAACTCTACTCATAACAATGATTCAGGAATGAGTTTACCAGAGCAAATATTACAACACCGCCTGCAAAGGAAACTGAAACTGCAATGCAACAGGCATGGGAACTTGGTTCGATATCAATCAAAATCTCCAGAACAGAGGCAAAGAGCAGCCTTTGCCGGTTACACGTGCGATGCGCCTGCAGGATATCCCCCATTTTCCGAGGAAGAATCGGAGGCCGATAACGCAAGCACCGTCGCAAGTTCCAATGGAGCTAGTAATGACTACTCTGATTTGCGGCGGAGGCTCAAATTGCAGACGGATAACCAGGTGGATGATGTTCATGACACTTCTCCACTCGATTCCCTTCCGCAAAGGCCAATTTGCCCTTTCCCTGATGAAGCAGATAGGAAGCGCATTGTGGGATGCTTGGCTGTTGTATTAGCTTGTTCTTATGCCTACGAGACTGCACCCCATTTATTAGTGAAGGAGGCCGCTGACATGGCAGTGAGAGTCAGTAGTTCTGATGTCGAATGTTTGCCCAAAAGACAGTTGTCTGACCCAGAAACCATTCCAACCAATAGTGCTGTTCCTGATATCGATACCGAAAGAAACCGAGTAGTTGGAGATGAATCCTCTTGCACGTCACCGCGTGATGGAATATCAACGCATCCGCATTTAACACAGCATAAAATGCAACAACATCTCATTGAGCTATCCAGGAAACAGAAACACACATCGATTTCGTGTAGAAACAGTGGTAATTCATCTGGAAACCTCGCTGCGAAGAATACCCCCTCTTCAGCAAGTTCGATACCATCATTTTCATTCAACACCAACGCCGCGACAAGGATATTCGACAAGGTTGGGACGCAAAATCCACCGGCATCTTTGTCGTCAGAGCTAGCCGAAATACGTCACCGGATTCGGCGGCATGCAATTATGTCAGAACTACTTATTTCCTCGGCTGAAATGCTTCTTTTGGATCCCAGTCATGCTAAAGCATTCCTGCCCATGTTGGACGGATTATTAACCAAGGTGGAAGCAACAGAGGATACGAGTATGGATTTAAGTGGTAACGATCAAATCAATTCCGATGAAAAAAGTAGACAAAGCTGGAAGGGTCGTGGCTTTGGTGGGGGTGGACTCCCCGTTGCAAGCGAGGGGGTAGATAATGCAACGATCCCGCCATCGGACCCAACGGTCACTGACATTCCACTTCGGATGACGCAGCAAAGTAACGATACGCATGGGCCACCGTCGTCAGAGAGGAAAAGTTCCAACGAAGCTATTTCGAGTGATACATTCACAAATACTTCGCACGAGGGAGGAGTAAAAACATCCATCAACACCTGTGAAACGCGACCGTCGTCTGTAAACTTATCTGTCACAAGTGAAGATAATTGCGACCAAAGTCGTAATACGCCGACATATGCTCCGCTGGAAACAGCTATCATCGAGACGGATCTTGTTGCTCCATTCCTACAAACCCTCACTCCTGGTGCTGGATTTAGATGCATTGCATTGCTCTTGTTAAATCATCTTTTGCGTGACGGACGGGGTTATGATGCCAGAGTACGACACGCGTTCAAACGCTTGGCTGTAGTTGTCATCTCTCACGAATTAAAGGTTGGAGGCATTCTTTGCGTGGATTTAGACGACGACGACGACGACTTGGATGCACTTCTATGGGGNCATCTTTTGCGTGACGGACGGGGTTATGATGCCAGAGTACGACACGCGTTCAAACGCTTGGCCGTAGTTGTTATCTCTCACGAATTAAAGGTTGGTGGCATTCTTTGCGTTGATTTAGACGACGACGACAACGACTTGGATGCACTACTATGGGGCAATCAAATGCAGCGCTCTGGGGAAAACGAATACTTAAATGATGTCAATGAGCTGGCTCTCCTTGCTACGAGAAAATTTGAGGCATTGGAGCATGCAATAGCAGCTAAATTGATATCACTGTCCGCTGATCAGGATTCAGCCATTCAAACTACAAATGCTGGAAAAAACAATCACGCGCATTCTCCTCGAGTCAGAAGAATGACGAGCTCAGCTTCATCTCTTTCATCAAGTACACACGGTCGCATTGCTTTGGCGCCTAAGGAGGCCCCCACATCATCACATTATGGTATGTCGAGAGAACAGCTCTTACGTGGTATAAAAGTAGGCACAGCTGGTGCTGTTGGTGCAACTCTTTTTGCGCTCACTGGCGGCCTTGCAGCACCTGGAATTGCAGCCGGTTTAGCAGCCGTTGGTATGTAAATGCCTTGACATTTATCGCTCTTGCACAGAACTCTTATGCAAATTCGTTTGCTCACTGTTTAATTTCTCTGTTGCCATTCAGTTGGAACTTCGGCGATTGCGGCAGGCGTTTCCACCGCTCTTACGAGTGCTGCAGCGATCACCACAATATTTGGTGTCGGAGGAGCAGGTATGTAATGATTATTTACCACGTCGAGCATCGTCTCATCAATGTTGTTCCAGTCTCAGTCTCAACCTAACCGTGTTGACTCTTGACAGGATTGGCGAGTTATAAGATGCACAGGCGAACAAAGGGGCTAACCGAATTTAACTTCAACAAAGAAGCAGCAGGAGGAGATGCAGAACTGTTTAGTACGATTTGCATTTCTGGCTGGCTGAGAGATTCCCGAGATTTTCAACGGCCGTGGGGAGTTTCTCCATCACATCCTAGAATAGTCGATAGACAGGAACTGTTGGAACGATTTTACTTCATTCACAATCCAGACAATGTGTTTCGAGTCGGTGAAATTCTCAAGCATTGGAAAGGAAGATATTTCCAGCTATGGAGAGCTCTGGGACAAAAATACGGACGAGATCCTAGCAATTTATTTCCATTGAAAGTGGGACCTAAGATAAGTGCCGAACTCACACACGAAGAAGGAGAGGCGGTAGATTTTCTTCTGAAAGAACTAGGTTACAGTGTCGCCCAAAAGAGAAGCACTGGAATACCTTCGATTTTTGAAGCCAAATCAGGTCTCGCTGATGAGCTCAGGGATCAATCCAATAAACCAAGAGGTTCAACCCCTGTTGAAGCAAAAAAACTGTATTCAGCACAGCAGATGCTCAAAGAATCAAGCTTGAGACCCAAGAAGTGGTTGCCAAATAGTTCAGACATTGCGTCTTCGTTATCCTTGTTCTCGGAATCAGAAACAAACAGTATACATGATAATTCTACGCACACAGTGGAATCTGTAACCAGTGCATCGAGTAAAGGGGTGAAGCCAGCTGCTGAACAAGGAACACCCCCGCCACCTAAACACCTCTTGACCGTATGGGACTATCATGCCAACTACGGTGGCGAGTTGTACACTGTGCAATGGGAGAGTGAACTGCTAATGGAGCTATGCGATTCAGTGACCGACCAGATGATAGAGTGGGGGATTAGTGCGACGAGAACTATTCTTCACACCACTGTATTTGCTACATTGATGACAGCAGTGACCATACCTTACAGCCTTGTACTGGCTGCAAATACTATCGACAGCTCTTGGACAATGGCAATGGAGAGAGCGGACAGAGCTGGAATTGAACTTGCGAAAAGTTTAATCGATAGCATTGCTGGCCATCGACCAGTAACCCTCGTTGGATTTAGTATGGGCGCGAGAGTGATTTACTCTTGCTTGAAAGAATTGGCAAAGCATCAAGAGATTTGGGAAGCCCATCAACAGAGGAAACGACTCCCTATGAAAAGCAGACGGAAAGGACGTAATGGACTAGAAGAATCCAGGGACGAAGATCATCTTAAATATATCAGAGAACCAGCCAGCATAATAGAAGATTGTATACTCATGGGTACGCCCAATCACGTTAGCACTAAGTCCTGGGAGGCGTGTCGACGAGTCGTTGCCGGGAGGATGATCAATTGTTACTCTCGAAAAGACTACATCCTATCGCTGATGTTTCAATTGAAAAGGTTTCAGGGAATACTTCGACCCGTTTGTGGCACCAGTCCGGTTTCAGTAAATGGGGTAGAAAATTATGATGTTACCGAATTGGTGTCTACCCACACAGACTATTGCTATGTTTCTGGAGAAATTTTGAAGCGGATACGGCATGGCCAGCCTCAAAGAGCATCTGAACTGTCTGACGTTTCTGCGATGGTAACAACCATAAACATCGCCGGTGGAGACATTGATGCCTTGCNACATGTCTGACCCAACCCTATTGAGGCATTACTGTCACTAAATTTCAATGGCATTCCTGTGTAAGCATCCACTTCAAGTACAGTAAAGCGCAACTCACAAGTGAGAAAGGCGGCTCCATCAAGACGCTGAGGATTCACCGCGACGACACACCACGCACAACCCGTCGTTCCAGGCGATAATGTCTTGAGGGGGAGCTCCATGATAGGCATCAGTGCATCGTCTGATGATTCGGCGATGGCAAACGCTACATTTGCTAGAGTCTTAGCGTGGTGTTGGCCTGCCAAAGCTGTTGCGGAATTGTTAGTCACTTGCGCTTGAATTACGAGATGCCTCGGAAAGAAATGCTTGGTCAACAGAACATCAGGATAGTGAGAAGAGGCTGTATGAACAGGACGTGCTGTCGCCGGCTTCGAAGAGTGAAGCGGAGCGCCTAAATTTAACCTTAGTAATGCGGGGGCGCTGTGCAATGATGACTGAGACTCAATCTGTACTTCTGCCAACTTCTTTTTGAGCTGAATCATTCTCGATCGTAACAACGAGGATGCGATGGTCAATCTGCGCACCTGAGATTCGTCCTCAACTATAGCAGGTATCAGAAATGGACGAACAACGGATGACACGGGTATATTCTTTGGGAGTAGTCTCAGAGCAGCAGCCTTATCGATTGAGTCGCGACGGAGTGCAAGCACCTTTATTGCTGCAGCAGTTCCTCTGTCTGTATCGGGATCCATGCTTAATGCAACCTTAATTAGAGGGATATATGCGCATTGCTTCATTGGCGCTCTCAAGTTAACACCGTGCCCATCATCAGCTCCCCACTTTTTAATCTCCTCCGTGTGCGCTTGTTGTCTTTCATGTCTGACATCGCAATATTCAAGTGCGAGTTCAAGGCTCTTTTCTTGAAAATAAAGTATCTTTAGTGCATCCTCGTGACGTCCCAACCTACCAAGTAGCAACGCATGCTCACGCAGGAAAGACGATGGCAACGAACCCAAAAGCCTCTCAGACCTAATCATCGAGTCAGGCCAAGCCAGAAGTCGACGTAGCTTGAACCTGTACTTTGCACCGAGGTTAGAATCGACCCCTCTATCATCGTCGCCTCGCTCTGAAATCACACCCTCAAGAAGAAGGTATGATAGTTCATCATGCATGTCTGCCTTATATTCGTCTATCTCATTACGCGATGGCTCCTGCCTTGAAGGAGTCAACGAATCCGGACTACTCTTCAAAATGGACGGCGATCGCCCGGTAGCAATTCCTATCGCCGACTCAAGGTAAGAGACAGCCAACGCCCGACCCGAATCCAAGGGTATTGTCTGCAGCGAAAGTTCAGACCATGGCGAAAAACTAGAAAGGCACTCTATCGCACCTGGTTCATGATGCACATCAACGCCGACTCCACCAATTCCGCTGGACTGCTGGGGTGATATAGATTTTAGTAACTCTACGACCTTCGACGGGTAAAGCTGATGGAACAGAGGGTCATCCTCCGGTTTCATCATTTGCCACTCTGTCTTATTTCGGGGATGGACCGTGGTGAATATGCTCAGCCCCAGGGTTGGATTCCGCGCAATCAAATCCCGCGTCGCAGGCGATACTAGCACCAACTGTCGGCATTGATCATCAGCACTTGACCATAATTCACCAAGATGGGTGGCAAGATAGCTATCGAATTTGATTTGTGACCAGCCCCCGCTACCCCCTGTGTTGCTTACGCTTCCACCATGAATGGAGCTGCTACCAATAACTTCGCTCATCGATGCATTGCGAAATGCGGGGGAGTTCATCCTCTCCTGCAGCACATTGATTGCCTTCTCGTGGCATCCACACGATCGCAGAAGCCAAATTGCAGTTTCGACGAATTCCATCGTAGCAGCCGCCAGAGNTCTCGTGGCATCCACACGATCGCAGAAGCCAAATTGCAGTTTCGACGAATTCCATCGTAGCAGCCGCCAGAGATGCACGATTGCCCCATGAAGAGGACGAATTTGATATTGACGATGATGCAGACAAGAGGGAAAAAGTAGAGGATAGAGTCGACGATACTTCCTTTAGCAGACGGTCGGCTATAAGTTCACACACCGTAACGGCTGTTTTGGAAATGATACCCGACGAGGAGGAAAATGAAGAGTCCTTGTTGGGATTGACGACGATGCCCATGACGGAAGCACATGCTCTCGAGGAACGGACAGCAGTAGAGCCATCTGGAGGACTTAGTTGAAAACAAACAAGGCAAAGCAGCGAAGTGCAGATCAGGAGGGCATTTGCCCCCAGAGACGAAGCGGCGGTGGGAATTATGCTCTCGTTCGTTTCCCCGTATTGGTCGATTGCCTCCACTTCCACATCACCACCATCCTGCCCATGCTCCTCCGACAGCACAACCGAGACATTACTGATTTGGCTTTCTAACCTTCTACTTGAAATCGCCGTAGATGAAGATACGACCCTTTCAAGAATATCATCGGCCAATCCCAACACGCATTCCAAATACTGCTTCAATAGGGTGCGTTTCTGATGATATTGCATCAACGTCGTCGTGGTCATCGATGACGACGACAATTCCTGCTGTACGCTACCACCCCCACTGTACGACGTTGCCAAGAATGTGGCACCCAAAGATTCGGCCAGTTCCAACCGAGGGAAACCATTGGAGCCGAAGGCATCTATGCACAGTCTCATCAAACGATCGGCAAAGTCTTGGGGTGTTTCGGTATCGTGAATGGTTATCAATCGCGATTCGCCTCCGTAACTCGTCGCGACAAGTGTTCTAGTGTCGGGACTGTTGCTGTCGGCATTCAGTACAACGATGGGAGGAAGCGATTGCAGCGGGGATAGGGTGAAGTAGTCATTCAGACGCGTCCCGACCTCAATGGAAGAAAAGGGTACGGCGTAGCAGAGTGGCGAACGGATGTGTACTAACCCATCGACCGTGAGGAGGGCAATCAATGGCCCTGATGATAGTCCACCACCGCCATTGAATNTCCCTCCAGCGGAAGTATTATTCTCGGGGATTGATGTGATCTCCACCGTGGTGCATTCCCGCCCGCTTGCCAAAAAGACGAGACTTGTAATGGATCTTACATATTTGGTCATGCATCCCTCTGATGATTGAAGAGATGAGCGATCGTGATGGAACATTGCTCCTGTTTTTGCTAGAGGCGGTGGAGACATGACAATTTCCATGGCAATTACTGGATGAACCTGTGAACTTTGTGCGAACGATGCAATTTTGGTTGCGGTTACGCTGGGCAATGTCGATAATAACGGCGTCGGAATCACTGATGAAGGAGTAGGAGAGGATGATGATGATGTTGAACTGCCAACCGCTATGCTCTTAATGGCATTCACATTCAAATAAGCCGGAACGGCATAAAATGCATTGGCCACTGCCACAATCGCCACTCTACCCATGCACGCCAGAGTCATATTTTGATGCCCTCCCGAGGAGGAGCATCGTACTCCTGGCATTGGCAATGCACGACTGCAGTTGAGATAGAGCGCTGTTGGTGGCAATGGCTTTAGGATGGATGTTGATGATTTGTTTGCTGCTGCTGTTGTTGTTGATGTTGCAGAGTATGAAGCGGTGTTGTGTAATGCACCTGCTGGTGAAGGATGATGCCGACGTCTATGATGTGGACTATAATTATGATAATCATCGTCATCCTCTCCATCATCATCGTAATGACTACTACTAGGTTGATGATTGCCCATCACTGTAATTGCCATCCCATCCATCACAGCCAAAGCCGCCGAAGATGGCAGTCCAGACACACCCGTCCCAGCAGCATAGACATATCCCGCTTCGGGATGGAATACGGCGCAGGACATGCGTGGTAGTGAAACTCCCAAGTTTTGTGCAGTATCATGTTCATTTTCATTTAGTTGATTGACACTGTTGGTAGGATGGTTAATCTTCTTCCCCATTCGAGGGCTCTGTTGATAAGCAGAGGACGATGCCACTGCAGTGGGAAGTTTGTTCTTCACAACTCCATCAGATAACGAGGATATTGACATTGTCGAAGAGTCAAGGGGTGGTAGTTTGTGAAACGATCCATGCCGCACCGTGATCAAGTGAGCGGCAAACGCCCCGGCATTGCCTGTCGTAGGTGCAGATGATGACCTTGCAGCAGAGGCTGTGGTTGTTGACGAATTTGTGGTGGCTATTCCCCGGTTATCATCCACCAATAAGAGAAATACCGTCGGCGCAGCAGTTGCATTCGAGTTAATGGACACTGTCTCACTGGGATTATAACAACCCTGTGCATGCACAATATTGACAATGGATCCCTTCACCGCTCCTTGCAAATTAATCTGCTCGATAGGCTCTATGGTTAGCTGCGATGGATCCAGTGTTCGATGCACGGCCCCAGCACTAGCCCGTTTATAAGTACCTGCTCCACCGCCAACAGCACCACGACTACCACCACCACCCCCTCCCTCGAAGGAAGAATCTGCCGTCAATAGCGGTGGGAAATTCCTTGAGTGCAACGAACCACGCTCCGTGCCAAATAATGCCACCGAGGCTGATGCTGCTGATGATGCAGGTTGCTCTTTGCTCTTTCTCACCGATCCCTGAAAGGTTGGTGTAGTATTTGCAGGGATAGTAAAAATTGTGAGACAACGCGGTGAGGCGTTGTTGGTGCGTAGGCTCCATGATGGACCAAGGGAGGCCGCCATGGTCAATGCAGTTTAATATTTAATGCTATTACGTATTTTTGTTACTTGGTAGATATCTACGATACGATACCTCTACTCTCTAGAGAGATACGAAAAAGGAAATGGAAAACTGTCCGAAAAGTTGAAAGTCAAATCCAAAATCCAAAATCCAAAATCCAAAATCATCAATCATCAGCACTTCCGCTGAATGAAAACCTCCTGCTCTTGCGAAGGATTGCATAATATTATGAGATCTCCGTGGTAGTACAAGGTCAAGGGTAGTAGATAAAATGATGTGGTGGCAGGAAGTTTGTTGATTGTTGGCTGCTGGTGTGGCTGTTTCACAGGTAGCAATTCTGGTGTACAGAGACGAAGATGATACTAGTACCGCACGCATTGTCACCAGTCACTACCACTGTTGATGATCACCCCCGCATCAGGTTAAAGCAAAAATACCAGCAATAGCAACAATAAATGAAAATTCCTAGCTCCATACTCCAGCTCATACTGAATTGGTGTGGTGATGATAGACGCACCAACTTGGAGGGATTTCTTCCTCACCACATCCGGGCATGACTGTTACGGCGATATTGATATCTTCTACCTTCCATTCCTAATTCCAATCTCAAAGTGAACTCCAACCCAATGTTGACCACGGAAACAAACCTACTAACGCAAACGAAAGAAATTCTAGATTGTGCGTCGGTCGATTTCAAGTCACTCTTGATCTGATTTTGGTGTTGCTTCCTGCTTCCTGGCACAATCTTAGGCGAAATAGGATGAAAACCGTTTTCAGAAGGAAACCGCTACCCATCAAGCTCCTGAAATCGTAACCTGCCGACGACGGCGGTCCGGTGGCATCATTCTTGCATGAAAGCTTCTCTCTTTTCGCACACGTTCAAGGCGAAATGGTTCCATGGTGCTCTCGCCTTTTGCGAAAACCCTGACATTGTTTTTTAAAGTTGTTTGGTGAAAGTGACTTATTGATGCAATGAAGCAGGCGATGAAGTAGTTGGAACACGGGCTCATGGAAGATGAATAATATGCATTTGGTCAGAATCCGAGATCAGGAAGCGATACAATGAAAGAAGTTTCGAAATAAAAGGCAAAGCGTCTTCCACTTTCCGAGAATTTGAGTGACGAGGAACTCCGACTGAGCATGAGGAAGTATCGAATGATTGCGAAGAAGGGCGAGGGAACATTCAGTGAAGTGATCAAGGCACAAAACATCATGACAGGAAGTTTCCATGCTATCAAATGTATGAAGAGCACATTCAAAAGCGCAGACGAGGCGAGTCTATAGGTTCTACATTTGTCAACAACACCATCAATTGAATCATGACTCATGGTATGGTCTTGCATAACTTTCTCATCAGGTGAATAGCCTACGAGAAATTCAAGCTATCAAACGTCTTAGTCCACATCGAAACATAATCGTGCTCGAAGAGGTGTTATTTGATCCTCCCAGTGGAAGGCTTGCTCTGGTTTTCGAGCTCATGGAGGGTAACCTCTATGAATTAATGAAAGGTGAGTGAGTCAGGGGTGTGCATGAACTGCAAGTCAATGAAGGCAATGACACTAATGCCCAGACTAGATCGCAGTAGTCCATTCAGCGAAGGAACTGTCAAATCGTTTATGCGTCAAATATTTACTTCATTGGACCACATGCATGAAAAAGGAGTTTTCCATCGAGATATTAAGGTACGAAACACAGTCTCAGTTTCTCTTCCGCTGCCAGCTCCCTCATATCCATGTGTTGTATCTCATTAGCCAGAAAATATACTTGTTGACAAACTGGGGAGGCATTTGAAGCTTGCTG
>JALLAX010000270.1:0-13129 GCA_036939555.1 Discostella stelligeroides
TCATGGAGGATCCGCCTCTTCTTCCTCGTCGACGTCACAACAAGAGACCAACAACAACAACAACAACAATAACATCTCGTTCGCACGTCCGCACAATATCCAATCCTGCGCACAAGATGTCATCAACACATTATCACATCTTGGTCTACATGGACACGACAACAGTCCGTCAGTTATCTGTGGTCACTCGCTTGGCGGACGGATTGCATTGCAGTACACGCACTCACTTCTTCATGCCGCTGTCAACACTGTCGACGACGACGATGGCGATGATGAAACCATCATGCCATCCTCCTCATCCTCGTCACTAATTCTGCCGCCGAAACAGACTTGGATTCTTGATTCGGTCCCTGGTGTTGCCGATCCGTCTGTTAGTAAGGTATTGTCGGCAATATCATCACTTTCTACCATGATGACATTATCATCATCATCATCATCGTCATCTCCTTCTCCTTCTTCTTCCCCTTCTGGAAGCATAACTCCAAAAATCAAATCACAAATTACAACCCAGCTCGTCGAAACATACGGATTAGACATTCCAATCGCCACGTGGATAGTATCAAGCCTGCGTGGCATTATCGACCATAAACAAGAAGAAGGTCAGCATAGTATTCGTCCGATTTGGGCATTCGACATTGATATTGCCATGGAATTGGTGCAAAATTTTACAGAACAGGATGTGGTGGGTATGATACGTCAGGTCGTCGTCGAATCTTCTTCTGCCTCTTCCTCCACCTCCTCTGCCATTGCCAATGATGATAACGACAATGAGGACGATGACGACGACCACGATAATGCAACCGTAGTCCAAAGAAGCCATCGTTCGCATGGTGTGGTACAATTGGTGATGGCCGGTAAGAACGAATCATGGACGGAAGATATAATTTCAGAATTGCAAACAATAGTACAATCATCTTCTTTCCACAAAATACCGTCATTGTCGTCGTCGTCGTTTAAAATGCACACGCTAGACAAGGCTGGACATTGGGTACATGTCGATGATTTGGATGGATTAATGAAATTGATGGTAGATGAGCTGAGCTAATAATCATTGAGTGAAGACTGCAGGGGAATGTTGTGACTACTAGAGGCGAGATTAGAGAAATGTACACGTAATCAAACATCGACTACTTAATGTTACACTGCTACCTACTATCGCATGCCTTCCCGATCAATAAAGAATATTATGTTAAGGTTGAGAGGTATTGTTAAAACACTATGAGCTACTATGAGGCTGTTGCGCCCTCTAGGGACATATGAGCGATAATTTTCACATATGAAAGTGTAGTAAATATCGCAAAAAGTCCGAAAGTTGTCAGGTTGTCGCACTCGAGATTCCATCCTGCCGCCGACATGCGACAGACGCCGACCCAAGAGCGAGCGAGAACAGCCGAGCGATCTTTTTGATATCTTTTCATCTTCCGGATCGAACATTCCAATTCCCTATCCACTCCGAATCCATCCTCCTGGATCAAATACAATAGTTTCTAGCAATAATGATGTTATCTCGAGCCTCCCTCACTTTTGGCCGCCGCCATCTCGTTGCCACTACTGTCTCCAGCAATGTCAACTCCGCGGCATGCTGGTTCTCATCAACCTCTGCGGCATTGGAACAATACGACGTCGTCGTCATCGGCGGCGGGCCCGGCGGATACGTCGCTGCCATCAAGGCCGGCCAGCTGGGCCTGAAGACCGCCTGTGTC
Source organism: Discostella stelligeroides (assembly GCA_036939555.1). Taxonomy (NCBI): domain Eukaryota; phylum Bacillariophyta; class Thalassiosirophyceae; order Thalassiosirales; family Thalassiosiraceae; genus Discostella; species Discostella stelligeroides. The sequence goes on from JALLAX010000270.1 coordinate 1,704, forward strand.
GAAATGCGTGGAACTCTCGGCGGCACCTGCCTGAATGTGGGCTGCATCCCCTCCAAGGCTCTTCTCAACAGCTCGCATCACTTCCATGATGCCAAACATCACTTCGCCGATCACGGAATTCAGGTCGGAGAAGTGACCATGGATGTATCCAAAATGCTCGATGCCAAGGCCAAGACTGTACAGGGATTGACGGGAGGAATTGAACACTTACTCAAAAAGCACAAGGTGGACTACTTCGTTGGAAAAGGCTCACTGACCGGACCGAACGACGTGGCAGTGACGTTGAACGATGGGGGGAGCGAGAAATTGGAAACCAAAAACATCATCATTGCAACAGGCTCGGAAGTCACGCCACTACCACCTGTGCCCGTGGATAATGCGAAAGGAAAGATTGTTGACTCCACGGGGGCATTGGATATTAGTAAAATTCCCGACTCCATGGCGGTGATTGGAGGCGGTGTCATCGGCCTTGAGATGGGATCGGTGTGGTCTCGTCTTGGATCGAAGGTGACTGTGATTGAGTTTATGGATCGACTATGTCCGGCGATGGATCAAGAGTTGACGAAGAAATTTCAAGCCACGTTGAAGAAGCAGGGGTTCAACTTTAAGCTCAAGACGAAGGTGGTGAAGAGTGAGGTTGTGGGTGATTCCGTGGCTATTACTACCGAACCTTCCAAGGTGAGATACGAATTGCATTTTGCATCCTACGACATGGATTCCTTTGCTCTAGGTAGTATTTGCTATTTACATTCATCACGCGACTAATCCTTAACAATCCAACAAATAGGGGGGCGAACAAGTTACCGAAAATTACGATATTGTTTTGGTTGCAACGGGTCGCAGGCCATACACTGCAGGACTCGGCTTGGAAAATCTGGGCATTCAAACTGACAAACTTGGCAGAATCGAGGTAGATTCCCACTTCCGAACAGCAGTCCCTTCCATATATGCCATCGGTGATTGTATCGATGGACCAATGCTCGCGCACAAGGCTGAGGAGGAAGGTATCGCTGCGGTAGAGACAATTGCGGGCTACGCAGGACATGTCAATTATGACGCCATTCCTGGTGTGATCTACACTTTCCCAGAGGTGGCATCGGTAGGGAAGACAGAAGAGGAGCTCAAGGAATTGAATGTCGATTACAATAAGGGGACATTCCCATTTGCTGCCAACTCGCGTGCGCGAGCCAATGCCACGGGCAATTCCGAGGGATTTGTCAAAATTCTTGCCGATAAGAAGACGGATAAAATATTGGGGGTTCACATCATGGGTCCTAATGCCGGTGAAATGATTGCCGAGGGTGTGCTGGGAATGGAATATGGTGCTAGCTCAGAGGATATGGCGCGCACATGTCACGCTCACCCCACATTGAGCGAAGCATTCAAGGAGGCGTGTATGGATGCTTATGATAAACCCATTCATTTTTAATGAGTTTCGTCCTCATGATGAAAAATGACAGGCTCAACGTTGGTAGATTGTAAGTTTGTGTGAATGATATATGTTTAACTCTGGTACACACAATAAGGAAGAGCACGAGACACATGTAGTGTAATGATTATTTAGACATCGAGACTGTGTTTGAATCCAAATCCCAGTATTGAAATCGAAGGAATTGTACTGGAAGTTACTATCGACATATTATTGATTCTGTCTCGTTCATCAGTTCCGTATGCACATAACGACTAATGAGTAGAACCGCATCATCTTCGTGCGAGTCACTCCTGATCCTCCTCCGCCATGCACTTGACACGCTCCGCCACAACAATGGTGCCCTTGTTCCCCCTTGTCACTCTTAGATCATCGTCCAAATAAAGAATGTCCAAATGACCCATAAAAGGCCTTCCAATCTTGAACGTTTGGGATAAATTGATGCCATCATATGTTGGCGGCTTAAGTCCCATCATCAAATCCATCACTTTGTATGTGACCATTGATAGGAGACGGCTAACGTACGATTGGGTTTCAGCCTCTTTCGCAATTCCAACATCAAAAGTCTCTTTCCACAATGCGGTCAATACCGAATTTTTTGTTACGTCAAAGTCCGGTTCAAGTATTCCCGAGGAAAAAATCACACCAAGTCTTGTCGCCGATTTGGGAAAACAAGTTCCATAGTTGGTCAACTTTGCTGGAAGGTTTCCCGAGGTCGTTTCAATTTCCATCATCACTTGTATATTGTACGTTTGTTTCCACTCTGTCTGGTGGTTATCACCAGCTACATCTTTCTGAGTTTCTTCTTTCCCCGCTACTACTTCTACGTCTTCTTCTTCAACATAATGTATAATGTTGACAATTTTCTCCACGGCGCATACCAATTTAGTGGGCTTAAACATTCCGAATGACATGCGTCCAAGAGTAAATCTACTTTTTCCATCACTATTGTTGTCTGGCAACAACTTCCCCGGAAAGGGAGGGGTGGTTATGGATCTCCACAGTCCGTTATTTGCATCCATCGAATACGCGGGCGACCATTCTTCTTGTTCTTCTTCTTCTTCTTTTTCTTGATCATCGCTGGTAATCTCTGCTCGATCCTTCGCGGCAAGTTGGATATGCCGTTGAAGCGCAGCGTTTACATCCGGATGAGTTGCATCGCCATTGTGCTGGATGAGTAGTAGTTTGAACTCTTCCTTTGCGTCAAGGAGTGTCATGATTCATTTGGACACGGCGCGCAGACACACAGCACACCCACTCGTCGCGCAGACCACCGACCCCAAATAGAGCACTGCTCTAGAGAGAGCACATGCACCATCATCAATAACTCAATTCAGTCGGCATCGTCTCCAATCCAGGTGTATTTGAGACTGGGACCAATACTACCACACCGGGCCCAACCCTTCCGGCCACGGTAGCTGCAGAACTAATGCACATCATCAATCATCATCTTCTTCTTCTTCTTCTTCTCCACTCCCTAATAATATGATGAACATTATCAGATTGTTGTTCAAGACTCCTCACCGCAATGGTGGCGAAGGCAGAGCAACTGCGTCTCCGTCAGCACATGCATCATCATCGCCATTGCGCAAGGGCCTCTCTCCATACTGTCTTTCTCCCCATCCAAAACGAAGGAACACAAATACCTCTCCCGGGGGAATCAAGGTACTAAGCAGAGTGAATGAGTCTACGACTGACATGAACCATCATCGGAAATCAGTGGACGAGGTCACCGAGTTGGATATTGCTGATAATATTGGCCATGACCTTTTTGACCCGCCTCGGCTCCATTCCACTACACTTGAAGACATCTTTCCTCGATCGAATGACCCACCCCCAAAGCACCAGTTGAGTACTCATCCTCCCCCACAACAGATCAATATCAACATTCGCAATAAGGAAGCTGTGATGATGAATCGCTTAAAGGTTATGCATGGGTTAGATTTTCCTGTGGGAATGCCATTGGGGCCATTCCCATCATTTCAGGAGCTATATGACAAAATAAACAAATGGGCCAAAGATCCCAGTACCGTTGGTGGATCCTTTTCTGTCAAGAAAGACTCAACCAATCGGCCAACAAAATACCGTGGACCATCGCAGAAAATTCAATGTTATAGGGGAGGTTGCACTAGAAAAAGAACAGTTGTTATCAATGATTATGATGAGGCAGGTGAACAATCAAAACAGCAGCGAAATCATCAACAACCAAGCCAAATCATTGGATGTCCATGGGAGATATGGACTGAGCTGACCACTGAAGGATGGATGGTTACGTATCCAACAAAAAGAGCTATTAACTTTGTATTGAACAATGGGAAGAATGTGTGCTTATGTCATAACCATGAGGTAGCAAAAACTCTTGAGGAACGACTTGCGTTTGCTCCAATGCGTGAATTAACAAGAGAGCTCAAAGAGTTTGCAGATCATTTGTATGAAGGTGGATGCATGACAGCATCAGAGATATATAGAGCACTCGTGGCTAAATGTCAGAGAGAGGATATTCCAATCACATTCATTCAGTCAGACATTAAGAATAGATACACAACTTGTCGCGGTGATTTGATTCTTGATTGTTCAAATTTTGAGGAGCATGACAAACTGTCGATGAATCACCACGAGAAGATAAACAGAAAACGGAGTGAGATAATTGAAAAGGAAACCAACGACATACCGGAGAAGGAGTACATATCCAACCCACCTATCGAGCAAAAGCAGAGTCAGATGCGCAAGCAACCAACAAGTGCAATAGGTGCTGTTAAAAGTAGTGCGTTACCACCCCTGCAGGAGGGCACACACTCGTTCCGTTAATCACACCTGTAGATGCTCGTATTATCATGTGTAGATGATATTATTTTAGAAGAAGGCATAGGAGCCACAATAAGGTGGTCTCTCTCTTTCGTCATATTACAGCCAGGCACAAAATTAGGCCACGTGCAAATACAATTGGAAGGTTGTACAAGCCCTGCTCAAACTAATCTCCCAACAGGTTCACCAACAAGAATCAAAAGCTCTGGGTTGGAGTTGATGATGATTGTTTCATCGCTACTTGTGTGATGAATGATAAATAATATCATATATATGGGATATTGTTAAAAAAGGGGATTGTTGCATAAAGTGGTTCCGCCTTCCGCCATTCCATATCTTAAAATTGATCTAACAGTTAATTGCTGTGCTTGCTGTTGTCACAGTCAAATGTGATTTTTGCTATGTGGTGATGATGGTGATACGACGACGACGATTTGATTGTTGCATGATAATTATGACAACGACGATGAGATTCTTGAGAGGCAGCGGCGATTGCTGTGCTCGTCATTGCTTGCTATACTGGTCATCACTTGCTGTACTCGTCATTGCTGTAGTACTTTTCATCTAAGAAGATAACATCATGACACTGCTATTGTATCCTGATACAGTGCTTTGTGGGGCTTTTCTCCGCTGTGCACAGCTGCTGAAAATAGTTCTAGCTCTAGATGTAGATGATTGAGAGATGATATCATTGGAGGACTCATCAATACTAATATGGCACTGCTACTGTCTATAGTAGCTATTGATCCACATAGCAGATGGGGACCCATACGGATCCATCACCCAAAACTTCCTCAACCTACCAACACAGAATCCCTAGTACAGCTTTCCAGGCAACAAACCAAATGCTCAAAACATGTTCACACCAGCAACCTCACACCCTTGTCCTATAGGGATACTCAAAACAGTGGATGCAATGTGGAAATCAAACAAAAGTCGACAATTCTTTGGATACAGCTACACCTCCCCTACTCCGTCCATCTACACAACTGAACAATTATTAGGACTTGGCCTCACCAAAGCCTTTTCAACTCACATCCAAAATGCCACAAAAGCAGCTTATGCCACGGATTAAGGCAAGACCAAACAACGATACATTCATTTACCTTGGATAGCAGAGCACTCTAGATAGAATAGCCCCTCCTAAAATAATGTTGTTGATATTATGAGAAATATCAGAGATGGGGGGATGCCAATAGACTATCGTAGTACTTATGCCAATGCCCACATCAGCGTCTGTCCGGCACCATCCAAAGAGATAGCCATCACCACCACCGTCGTCATCCTTCATCATCATTCAAGCAAATAATACTTAGATGATACCTCCCTCATCTCACCGGAAGAAGTTGTTCGGTCCGATCATCAACCGGCCGGGCCGGGCATCACAACGCCATCTACGCCATCTACGCCATCAAGGCAAAGTCAATTGACTCACACTACTATCACGATGAAGAGAACCAACCTCCTACTGATCCTTCCCATCTGCATCGATGCATTGGCAATGCCATCCAATGCATTTCTGATCGACGCTCATCCCTCCAATTCAATCGCCTCGCCTTCCTCAAACGAAATCCGAGTCCATACGCGTATGCCTCTCACTTCGAAGAGAACAATTCTATCTCTAAGCGGAGGGAGCGAAGGCAATTACAATAACATCAATGTGCGAATGAACGCTTCTACCGCTGCCAGCGCTGCCGCCGCCGTACCTAGCGATGACTCTAAATCGAGTGAACAAACTATTGCCGCTGCCGCCTTTAACTTGATCAAGGGGTGTGTTGGCGCTGGTGTTCTATCCCTTCCAGCAGGTGTCGCTGCCATTGGCGATGCACCAAAAGCGTGAGTTTACTGACGAAGGCTGACTTTCAATTTTTTGCATCACATCATCTCATCGCTTACATAAAAAAACAGCATTGTTCCAGCAATCTCAATCCTATTCATACTTGGGTCAATTAGCGCCTACACATTTCATCTCCTCGGACGATTGACTGCCATTGCTAGCAGTGAATCAAGCGACAATGATGTCAAAGTGACTAGTCTAGGTCAATTGTGGGACCATGAAGTTGGAGCGTCGACATCTTGGTTGATTAGCCTAGCAGTGATGCTCACGTGTTTTGGGACTTGTTTGTGTTATTCCATCATATTAGGGGATACATTCAAGAGTTTGGCAGAGACTGTAGGTCTATCTGGAGTGTTGGCATCTCGACGTTTCAATGTAGCTGCTGTTGCTGCGCTGGGCGTCTATCCCATGAGCTGCCTCAAGTCGCTCGCAGCTCTAGCCCCAGTCTCCATTAGCGGTGTTATAGGTATTTTCGTTACCTGCATTGTCATGGCTATTCGAGCACTGCCTGGTGGAGCCTACTCGACGAAGTCAGCGAATACAGCAACCAATTACCTTCGATCGCTTCCCCTGGAGCTACAGCCAACTTTTGGCATTACAGGCATGCGAAGTCCGCGCTCGCTCTTTGTTGTGTCGTCCATGGCCGCAACGGCATTCCTCGTTCACATGTCCAGCCCTGAATTTTACCAAACTTTGAAAGAACCGACACTGGATCGCTTTGGGAGGCTTTGTATTGTTGGATTCGGTGTGACCGCATTGATCAGTGCATTCATGATGAGTCTCGGTTTCTTAACCTTCGGTGGCGCGTCCAAGGGGATGATACTCAACAATTACTCTACTTTGGATGTTGGAGCTACAATTTGTAGATTATTGATGGGCGTTAGCTTGTTGGGATCGTATGGCTTCTTGGCCAACGCGATGAAGAAAGCCTACTATCAGATATTCTACAAGGGCCAAGAGATTACAGACAGACTACATTACAATACCTCTCGATTATTTGTGGGAGCCATAACAGCTCTTGCCATTCTAATCAAGGACGCTGGATTTGTGGTCAGTGTCACGGGAGCAGTACTGGGCTCAGCCCTAATATACATGATTCCACCATATTTGTTCTTGAAATCGACAAATCGTCGGATAGGCCAAGGGACATTGCAAGCAACGACGTCATTGAAGATCGAGCGATGGTGGAACAGGGGTTTGATTGGCTTGGGGGTGTTTCTGGCCATAGCTGGGGCTAGCATGTCGGTGGTAAATTCGTTTTTTCCTCATTTGCTGTGAGCGTTATTTTGCATTACATTTTTAACATTTAAGGATTAAATAAAATGAAGATTTGATTGCAAGGTTGGGCCACGCCGCACGGAAGCGAAGAAACTCTTTGCAGGTGCCATGTCAAATCGATTCCTTTTTCACTGCCTGTGGCTTCATCGACGAATCAGCCAATTTATCCAAGCATGGTTGACAAACAGTATCCTCATGATTTAGCTTCATCGGTGTCTTGCAAACTGTGCAAATTGACATAAAGTCTAGCGCTACAGGATTGGTGGCAACGCAACTGATGCATCTAGCCTCTACTCCTTTCTTTTTCTCATTCTTGTTGTATGATTGAACAGGCTTTAGCTCTCCACAGGAAAAACATCGTCGAGATTGTCCAACTTCGACCCACGTTTCAATGTTGTGCTCTTTCTCACACGTATCGATCTGTTTTTCATCGACCACCTTCCTCTTCAACCAAAAATTTGGGTCTATCAAATCTTCATTGAAATTCTTTGCCTTCAGTGGATACTGAAACATGATTAGAACGGAGCATCAGCTAGAGATATTTGCAATCGAGAACATGACCATCACTTACATCATGAAGCTTGGGTACCTCATTAATCGCATCAAGTATCCACTGCATATTGAGTGGGACATTACTAAAAGTATCGCGTTTGTGTCGAGCGGTAGAACTACCTGAATAAATTGTTTTTTTCCAATACGGCTATGCAAAGAAATGAAAATACGGTCAAGACGTTGGCGGTGTGGAATTTCGCTCTCTTGGCAACCAAACAATATTATTAACCATACCTTCACAACCATGAGTAGATCTCGCGTCCGCCTACAGCACCTAATCTTGTTTGTCAATTTATTTGCGGCATCAAAAGCATTCATGTGCAACTCCGGCAGATCCACTAGTGTTAAATTCTCATCGCTTGACAATACCACAATTAGATCGTCCAATGAGCATCCCTTTAACGTTGGATCTGCTCCCTGCGTTAGCAAATATTCCACTATAGCATCATGACCGCGCATCGCTGCCAATGTGATTGGCGTGACATCATACCATTCGGCGATGGCGAGCGGATTCTCCTCGGATTTGTAGGCAATGTTGTGTTCCGTCCATTTCCTAGCGTAGTTGATGACTCTGATTTTTTCCTCGGATGAAATGGTAGTAGCTGCATCAACAATTTTTTGGACGGCTGTGAGATCACCTTTTGCGACGGCCTTGGATATATTTGGCTTGGGTTCGACTTCGGCTGTCATGTTCGTGGATGAGTTTATGCTAATGCTAAAGTATTGCTGTTGGCCTGTTGCTGTTAGTTGGCTGAACCGACAAGTCTGGAACTTCGCGCGCAAAACATCTGCCACGTGTCAATAGTGTCGGCAAACAGAAGAAGTTGAGCGATACTAGGTACATCATGAGCAATAGGTAAGATCGCTAACATTGGAAAGCTCACCCGTCCGCCCCAGCCCGCCCATCCAGAAGCAGCCTCGCTCGGTCACCGTCACCGTCACCGTCACCCGTCACCGTTATCTAATCTAGAGGTACAGAGCAGTGCAGTGATCATGTCATCCGCCACCATCGTCTCCGAAGCCTACGGCGAAGGAGCCTGCCTTTACGAGGCCGTTCTCGGTGTCTCCAAAGATGCATCGCCTTCTCAGCTTCGCAAGGCATACTACAAGAAATGTCTATCCTATCATCCCGACAAGCTATCGACCGAGCTCTCCAATGACGAAAGGGAATTGGCGAAGAAGAAATTCCAGGCGATATCTTTGGCCTACGCGATACTTTCGGATGAAGAAAAACGCAAGGAGTACGATGAGTCGGGAGAGTTCTATGATGATGATGAAGATTTAGCAGCAAGCAAAGAGGGAGTGAATCAATGGACGTGAGTTTGCATTTGCATTTCCAATCTTGTGTCACTTTATTCACTACAATGTTTCGTCCACGTCCACCAACGACATACACCATGTGCATTTTTATTTGGCTCCAATGCATAGCGAGTACTTCAACAATATCTTTCCAAAAGTGACAACGGCCGACATCGAGGCTTTTGAGGTCAAGTACAAATGCTCCGATGAGGAAGAGGCAGATGTGCTTAAATACTATTCCCAATTCAAGGGCGATTTGAACANTTACATGGTGAAAATTCAGAAAACTCTAGGAAATGCCCCAGCTAGGAAAACGAAGTACAAGAAGTCAAGTAGAAATAGTGGCAAAAAGAAGGTAGAGCACGTAATGGAGGAAGAAGATGCAAGTGATGACGAGAGTGATACGCCCGTGGCACAAGTGGTCAATCAAATCGACGGCGATACGGCCGATGTCCACACAAACGAAAATAATAAAGCACCCACAAAGAAAGCGTCGCAGTCAAAGAATGTCAAATCTTCCAAAAAATCAGCAAACACTGATGATGATCTCATTGCCCAAATTCGTGGAAATGCCGTAGCACGGCGACAGGCTGGGTTCGACTCGCTCATGGCTGGATTGGAAGAACGTTACGGCGGCGACAAAAAGAAGAGCGGGAAGAAACGGCAACAGCAGCAGAATCATCAGAAGAAGGATGATGGAGATATAGATGATGATGAGTTTGCAAGGATTCAAGCGAAAATGATGAAAAACAAAGAGTCAAAACAGCGACCGAAATGATTGGGGTGTATCAGGGTCTGTCTATGAAATTAGTGCCGCTGCCCATCATAGCCATTGACAAATAATGACGTCTTGAATAATATAATGAAATGGACTTAATGACATCCAATAGTATGATTAATGAACTGTACGACAGATCGCAAAAGATCAACAATCACGATTCCAGCATGAAGCGATGACTATTCCAATAGCTCATCATTTCCAAAATGTATTCTGATGCCCACCGTGCTAGTCCAAAGGAAGGAATCTTTGACACTATTTTTCCAATGAGTTTGGTCAGTGGACACGTTACGGTGTCGTACATGGGAGATCGAAGAAGATACAACATGAGCCGGCTTCGTCTCCGATCTAATTCTTGAAGCTGAGCGTATTCCGCAGAGGGTGGGCATCGATGAGAATGATGTCCCATAGCACCTTTGTTACGTTGAGATGTAATATTTCCATCATTAGTAATTTGTAATAGTTTGTCAGATATCACATCCATCGACAAAGATATCCACCATGCTTTCCAACTTGAGTAAGTCGAAGTCGCAATGACTGTGCGTTGCTTCTGAAATACATTTTCGGGAGAAAATCTGCATTGCCATTGTATTTTTTCTGCATGACTCCAATATAACGGTCGTAGAATATGAAGCAATTCACCAACTGCGTAGAAATAGAGTATTCTATTTTTGGAAGTGTTTATCCGTGATAGCCATGTGGTAAAGGTTGAACTGTGCGAGACGTATGGTGATGCGCAATATCGAGAAGGTGATAATGGCACTGAGCGTCGTCCAGTTCTCCTCCCAACATATTGCATAATTTTTGCTTCCTTTTCTGCCTCTCGTAAAGAAATCAGCTGCTCATACGGGTCTAATTCCCCTCCCCTCTTCAACAGGGATGGTACAAGCAACATTTTTCTCCTCTCATCACCATCCATTGCGTTTGAGCATCTTTGCCGCCGATACTGCGCCCACCAAGAAATAGACAACAAGGCCAACCTTGCTACGAACCTTACTCTCTCCAGGTGATAGGACACTTGCGCAGCACGATGCTGACTCATTTCCCAATCTAGCGGTCTACCATGTTGATCATTCGCGTTATTAATCAGTGGCATACCATACGAAGGACGAAAATTAAGCGAGCGCCGAGACCAGGCCTCCATCGCAGGATAAATGCACGTGGTGGCAGTTACGATAGCACGAATAAGGGGCACTGCCGAATTGAAATTCCAATACAAAGTTTTGGATGAGGATCCTTGTTCCTCTATCAAGTTAGATGGAGACGATGAGGCGAACCAGTCGTCACCTCTTGTTCCAACTGTCATTCCTAGTCCCTCTCCCCATCCTTCAAGAACAACATCATTCATCCATCGTAGGATATTCCACGCAGCATAGTACATTTCAGTACTGATTCCGGTGTGATCATGTTTGAAAAGGTGGCCATAAAAGACAAATCGTTCCATGATA
>JALLAX010000271.1:0-12990 GCA_036939555.1 Discostella stelligeroides
GCCCTTAATCTCAGCTGCTAGTAGATGCAATGACAAATTTCCTCCGCAGTGGACTTGTTTGGTTGATGAATGAGTCCATTGCGGAGGAAAATAACCATTCCATCCACCACCAGCAGAGATCAACGACCGCTAGATTTGGGGATCGACAATTCAATTGGTAGCAAACCTAGCTCTCTGTTTCAAATTACTAGGGAATATTTTAATTTTTTTTGGGGGGGTTGCACTTGAAGTCAAAGGTACGGTACCGTATTTGTTGGAGTTTAGAAATGTTCTTTTTAGGGCTGTGTCTTGCTCCAACTTTTCAAGGCAAGACGAGGCAATATCGAGATACTACAAGTTGTAACCGATTTTAGAAAATAATTGCTCAAACCACTTCCCCCGGACTTCCCCCGGACTTCACTGTTTGACTTTGTAGGAATAGTACAATTTTTAACATACAGGTGGTTCATGTAGGAATAAATACTCACCTGCTGCGTGTGCTGCCACTCCCACATCCCACAGGAGAAAAAAAAGCCAAGACCATGGCCGCGGCCGCGTCCAATACCCCACGGCACTTCCATTTTTGAAAGGGTTGCTGCAAGTAAACAATGGCAGTTCTGTTAAATACCATCACGTATACATCTCGTCCGAAACATACTAAAGTTTCAGCGAAATCACTCTGTGGGAACACTGTCGTTATTACATTTTCATACACCAAGAGACTGAAGGAACCATGAGGATTTGATTTTTGTTGTCGGCGACGTCCATCCAATTAATTGTCGCACCAAACAAATTGAGGGAGAGATGAGAAACTAAAGCAGACGCTACATAATTTTTTCATGGATTTTGTCCATGACGAACTTTTGTTTTTTTTGTACTGGATCCAATGTCAATGTAGCTTTGATTTCAGAATGTGACGTACAACTTCAAAGCATTGTTACTACGTGAGTACTTAATTAATTGATTAATTTGTAATTAATTGATTAATGCGACAGTAATTTGTACCAGTTCCTACGTAAAAATTAAAGGTTTTCAATTAATTGATTAATTCGTAATTAATTGATTAATTTGTAATTAATTAAGTGATCAATTAATTAATTTTTACGCCCTAAGTAGATAGCACTCGAACAGAAGGAGGTGATGTCACTTGCTGAAAACACTTGTGGACCTCTCTCTCTCTTGCTTGGAGAGAGAGAGAACGGCTTTTTTCTGGTCGATTGGACGACGATCCCATGCCCAAGGTGCTGATCTCTATCCCTCCCACTGAAATAGTTATTTCATTATAATTCCTTCATTCTCCAACGTATTATTGACGATCATCCACATGAAAATGTAATAATGACAGTGTTCCCACGGAGGGATTTTGCTGAAACTTTAGTATGTTTTGGAAGAGATATCAATACGGTGGGAAATTATAAAACTATTGTTGTTTACTTGCAGCAACCTTTTCAGGGAAACCGCTGTTTCCGTTGGCGGTCGCCTTTTCAAGCACACCTATTGTTAGAAGTAGTCTCTTTTCAATTCTTTCAATTAAATGATTATCTGTTAGAAGTGAGCAGGTGGGAGTTCCATTGCGCCCACATATACACACACTCGTCTGTCTGTATATGCCCTCTGCAACATGTGTACGTCTCCCAACACACTCCTGCGGGGCAACTATTTGTGCACCAAACCGCTGCAATCGGCCTCCTTCACCTGGTCACAGCTTAAAACTTTCGACACTCCCTCCATTGGTAGTACTCCCATGATCAAGTCTCTGAACTTTTTGAAACTTGATCCTTGTAGCGGCTTTGTCATGAAGTCCGCCACCATATCTCCTGTTGGACACCATTCCACACGGACTTCACCTTTCGCAATCCTGTCCGTGATAAAGAAGTATCTCACATTGATATGCTTTGTTCTCTTGCTGCTTGACTGTTTTCCATTTCGTTCTAGCAGCATAGTACTTTTGTTATCCTGAAAGATGACATTGTCGCTTACCTCATAGCCTTGCGCCTTCAAGAAGTAGCAAGTCCAAAGGATTGATGGCATCATGTCATCTACACCCACCAGTTTGCTCTCTGTTGAACTGTGTGTGTTCAGTTTTTGCTTTGTCGAGGCGATTATTGGAAAGCCTCTACCTAATGTTAGCCCCCCTCCTGTGTGTCCTCTCATGTTAGGGTGCACCGCAAAAGAGGCGTCAACGTACCAGTTTAATACTCCACTTGTATTTGCTCCTAGCGTCAACTTCAGGTCGACAGTTGATTTTAAGTATTCCATCAGGTGTTTTAGTTTCCTCCAGTCGTCTACATCAGGAGACTTTACTCTTGTCGTCAGGAACGCTATCGCCACTGATGCGTCCGGTCTGGCTCTTTTCACCGTGTATAGGGCTTTGGCTACTATGTTGTGAAACGCTACTGCCATTTCGTTGGTAAGCTTTTTAGAGTCCTCATCGACTCTGAATAAGTCCTTGCTGCAGTTGCCTTGGCTTTATTTCCTCGTTTTAATTTCACTTCGATGAAGCCATCACTGCACCTTGCCTCAGCTTGATCCCACGTTTTTATAATCTCTTTCACGTAGTCTATCATGGAGATGTGTACTTGGCGTCTTGTCAAGAAATCTAGCATCATACCGAGGTATTTGTGTACTTTCCCGTTGTGTACCTTCATTTCTCCACTTCCATCTTCAAATATACTCTCGTAGTCATTGCGTAGGCGTCCTACTATCTTGTTGATTACCTCTTGGGACACGTGTGAGATTTTGAAATCATCGACATGAAAACAGAGCATTGTTTTCCTTCAATGGTTTTGTTCCACACACATGGGTCATATGGGTTCAGCTTGAATCCGTATTCTGTCAGACTTGCTGTGAATTTCTGATAGTAAAGGAGGCTTGCAACCATTGTACCATATAGGGCATTAAGGCATTCCACTAGGAGCTGCTTGTTCCCTCTCTTGTCGATCGTTACGTAGTCGGAGTACACATCTGGTGCAATGTTTGTGAGGATGTCTACTAGCATCCTGCGTATTCTGATTATAACTCTCTTCTCTTTGTCCTTTACTACTGTTTGGATAAATGCGTTAGGCACGTCGATAATTGTTGTGCGTCTTTCTTCTAGGGCATCTATGATGGACGTGAGGATCACTGACTCAGTGGCTATGGTCGGAGGGCTTGACTCTTCTTTGTTGATTAATCCTCGTTGTTTGTTGCCCCCTGCTACCATCCATCCTTTTATCTCTCCAGTCCTCTTCTGTTTCATGAAGATGTGGGATTCTAAGATTGTTTTCTTTTGCTTGTCCGAGAGGTCATTTCATCGAACAGGCTTGAAGGAGTTCCTCCAATGAAGCTGTTTCATCTCAACCTCAGCTGCAATCTTCGCTTCATTCCCCCATAGCTTTATTGCTGCTTTCAGGGTCAGCTGAGTTAGAATAATCTCCACTATTCGTGGATCGTGTGGATTGTCATTGAACTGCATTGCTGAGTACTTGTATGCTTTCCCCGTCATGGATGGTACGTATGATTTGGGGACGGCCCTGTTCCGAGAGGATCTCCTCATTCCCTCAGGTGCAGTTGGTGGTGGTACAGCTGCGTTCGGTTGCGTGGTGTTGATGGTGTCGTTGTTTGTTGGTTCATCACTCACGTCATTGGTATTGTTGGCAGGTTCACATTTGTGTGTAGATTCAATTGGCTGATCGAATTGCTCGGTGTGGGCATGTTTGTGCTCATCTACTGATTGAGTTATTGGCGTGGTCGGTGTTCCGCTTAGATCAGTCTCCTCGTTGTCGGGTGTTTCTTTGATTTCCACATCCACTCCTGTGATCTTAGCGGCATCGGCAATCACTCCTGGAATTTTGTAGTTTGGTTCTTGTATAAACGTATCATCTGCATCCCCAATCTCGTTGCCGTGTTTATCAGTTACTGTCAATAGCGTTGGCTGACCGTCAGCAAAATGGTTCACTCACTCGATGACGGATTTGGGCATGGGGATAACAGTCCATGAACGTCGTGTGAGGACGCGGCCTGTGTTAAGGGAGAAGAATAAATGTCCACCTTGTTGATTTGAGGAAGGTCCAACAGAAATTGCCCCACCAGTTGTCCTTGCAAGAAGACTGTTTCGTGGTCCATCCTCTTTGTGGACTTGGCAGTAGGTGCCAAATGGAAGCGAGCATTGTTTGTAGTTAATAGTTTGTCCTGACATGATCGTCTTGGGATTATATTGTGTGGAGACTCCGTAGTTTAGGAGCTTCACAACAAAGAAAACCATGTGCGTCAGCATTCGGACTGGGATTGCATTGAACGGGAACGAGTGTCAAACTCCCCGGATGCGTTCTTTGACGACTCAAATTTGTCGTTCAATGTATGGCTCATGTTCATTCGCACTTGTGGTGTTGAGTGTGGGCACTCCGGGTAATTCATGTAGAAGTTCTGCCAGGGGTGCAAATTCGTTGTCACCTGGTGTAATGGTCATCTTTTTGAAGATAGTACATGAATATCGACTTGAGTGCTGCATATATGGTGCTGATCTTCCAATTTGCGAGATGAGTGACCGTGGTGAAACATATCTTCCGACTTAGTGTCATGAAGAATGGGATCTTGTTTACAAAGAACACATTGATGGATAGGGTAACGATTCGATGGAGTTCTCGTACTTTCTCCATTGGAATCTCAATTATATCAGTTGCGACTGGAGGCGGGGTCGTTCGGGTTGTCTTACCCTTGAGTGATGCCGCGCTTGGTCCCCATACCTTGCGTGCTACTCCTGCATCCTCGACTGTGACCGGGCACTCCTGTACTTGATTGGATTTAAGAATCCACTTGAAATCGTTGTCCGAAGGAAAGCCTAACCCTCCATGTAGGTTTCTGGCTTTCTCAGCTCCAAAGATTTGACGTTTAGAGAATAGTTTCATGTTGTCCTCTACTGTTACCACAAAACTAAAGTCGTTGTGTTTGGGATTGTAGAAGTGGAGCCCACTGCTGTGCATTCGGAAGATCATGTTTGGGAGGCCTTTGTTCTTCTCTCCACACGATGAACGCTTGATCGTAACTGTCGTACGTGACGCGGTCTTGATGACGTCTTTTACGGAAAGGATGTTGGTGATAGCTTTAGTTGAGAACCAGACCTCTGGTTTTCCTTTCTCGATGCTTGCGACACGGTGCACTTCCATTGAGCCCCCGTTGCTCCAAGGGTGAGTGGTTTGTCCGATCGTTTGATACCATCATCTTGTTGTAGAAGAGAGACATGGTGGACTGATTGTCCAGAAGAATCACTTTGCGTAGGTTGAGATCATCAAACTTTCCTTTCGACTGTTTCAAGCAGATCTTGCTATAGGTCTTGTTGGTATGAATGAAATAGTTTGCCAAAGATAGATTCATGAACTGGAAGTGAAATTGTTTGTCTTCTGATTCCGAATCCTCCTCTTCTTCCATTTGTGCCTTTAATTGCGTGAACTGCTTGTTTGTAGCTTTCAGTTTCTTCTTGAGTTCTTCTATCTTACTCGAGCTCTAGCTGGACAATGAGGAGTTCTTGTCTGAGTTGCTCTTCTTTCAATCAGGACACTTCTTTGCTCCGTGCCCTTTCTTTCCGCATACAAAGCACTCTTTGTCCGCGTAGAAATTCTTCTTAGGCTTCTTCTCTTCTTCCTTGTCGTCATTCTTCTTCTTCTCTGTTGCTCCTCCCTCCTCCTTTCTTTCCTTTTTGAGCAAACGCTGTACTGTCGGTTGGTGCTGTTGGTTGTTGTTTGCGCTTGGCAATAAATGCTTCCAGTAGGTTGCTCTTGAGTGCCTTGTGCATAGGGATGTTGCTACTGTTGGCCACGAGCAAATATGCTAGCAATCTCTCCTTCGAGTTGCTCCTTACTGTTGCTTGCTCTGTGCTTGTTAGAGAGTCGTACTCTCCCCAGCCTCTGGATTCACTGCAATACTCCCATAAGCATTTGAAGGTGTTGAACTCTACCCCGACAGACTCAGCTACGTCAACTCTTGTGTTGAACTTCTCGTACCATTGTGCGTTGGTTTGGTTATTCTGTTGTTTCATCGTTAATACGCCAAGTAGGTTTTCCACAAGGTTGCATGGTTGGTACTCATTGCCCATCTGTTTCATCACTACCTGTTCGATGAGTGAGTAAAGCTCAAGGGGCTTTTGGCCTTTGTTCACTGTCTCCCACTTTGGGTCATCATGCATCTTGTCTTTCAGTCTCTGATTGCATTGGCCGATGATTACTGCAAATGCCTTTTGTTGGTTGAGTTCATGTTTTGTGACTCGTTTGCCATATGTTTTCTCTTTCTGTCACCATTCCCCTTTTTCTTCTTTGGTCAAATGGACTCTGACCTCATCCCCGAGATCATATTGGGCTTGTAGAATTTTGTTGTCTAGATCAGACATCCTCTCTTCCAGTTCGTCAATTAAATCGGCATTGGCAATGGGAGTGGCATCTATTTGCCCTTGAAGCCTTGTTTTCTTCCGCGTCAGCTTTGCTAGGGTGTTTTGTTGTTGTGCCCTAATCATTTGTTCATACACTGGTTGTCTGAGTAGGGCTGTTGCAGGGTATTTGGGTGTTGGTGCGACAAACTCTGTCTTTGTCTCCAGCTCTCCCATGATGTCCCCACTGCATAAGCTACCTATGTATTGGGCAATCTTGATCTGTGTTGTTCGCATTAGGTCAGCAGATGACTGTTCGCCAAGATCGAAGATGTTCCCTTCAAGTTCCTTTTTGAGGCCTGTCTTTAAAGACCTTGTGCCTCTTCCTGAGCTATGGCCTCCTCTTCCACCGTGACCACCATCGCCGCGACCACCAGAGTTGTTGCCGCGGCCTGTTCTTCCTCCTCTCCCGGCCATCCTTGCTGGGACTCGCTGTTAGTAACTTCTAACAGATAATGTTGGGAAACCGCAGTTTCCGTTGGCAGTCGCCTTTTCAAGCACACCTATTGTTAGAAGTAGTCTCTTTTCAATTCTTTCAATTAAATGATTATCTTGTAGAAGTGAGCAGGTGGGAGTTCCATCGCGCCCACATATACACACACTCGTCTGTCTGTATATGCCCTCTGTGACACGTGTACGTCTCCCAACACACTCCTGCGGTGCAACTATTTGTGTACCGAATTGCTGCGATCAGTCTCCGTCACCTGGTCACATCTCAATACCTTCGACACTCCCTCCACTGGTAGTGTCCCCATGATCAAGTCTCTAAACTTTTTGAAACTAGATCCTTGTAGCGGCTTCGTCATGAAGTCTGCCACCATATCTCCAGTCGGACACCATTCTACACGGACTTCACCTTTTGAAATTCTGTCCGTGATGAAGAATTACCGAACATTGATATGTTTTGTTCGTTTGCTGCTCGATTGCTTCCCATTCTGCTCAAGTAGCATCGTACTTTTGTTATCCTGAAAGATAACGTTGTCGCTTACCTTATAGCCCTGTGCCTTTAAGAAGTAGCGAGTCCAAAGGATTGATGGCATCATGTCATCTACACCCACAAGTTCACTCTCCGTCGAGCTCCGTGTGTTCAATTTTTGTTTCGTTGAGGTAATTATCGGAAAACCTCTGCCTAGTGTCAATCCTCCACGGGTGTGTCCTCTCATGTTGGGGTGTACTGCGAAGGATGCGTCGACGTACGAGTTCAACACTCCAGTTGTATTTGCCCCTAGGACCAGCTTCAAGTCGACAGTTGATTTCAAGTATTCCATCAGATGTTTCAGTTTCCTCCAGTCATCTACATCAGGAGACTTTACTCTTGTCGTCAGGAAAGCTATTGCTACCGAAGCATCCGGCCTCGCTCTTTTTACTGTGTACAGAGCTTTGGCCACTATGTTGTGAAATGCTGTCGACATTTCGGTGTTAAGCTTTTCAGAATCCTCGTCGATCCTGAACAAGTCTTCTGGCGCCGCAGTTGCTTTAGCTTTCTTTCCTCGTCGTGACTTGACTTCGATGAAGCCGTCACCATATTTTGTTTCGGCTTGGTTCCATGCAGCTATGATCTCTTTCACGTAATCCACCATTGAAATGTGTACCTGATGTTTTGTTGAGAAATCTAGCGTCATGCCGAGATACTTGTGTACCCTTCCATTATGTACCTTCATTTCTCCGCTTCCATCTTCAAATATGCTCTCGTAATCGTTACGCAGGCGCTTCACTATCCCGTCGATTACTTCTTGAGACACATGTGAGATTTTGCAATCGTCAACATGAAAGCAGATCGTACATTGTTTTCCTTGAATGGTTTTATTCCACACACATGGGTCATACGGGTTCATTTTGAACCCATACTCTGTCAGACTTGTTGTGAACTTCTGATAGTAAAGGAGACTTGCAACCATTGTACCGTATAGGGCATTGAGGCACTCCACTAGGAGCTGCTTGTTCCCTCTCTTGTCGGTCGTTACGTAGTCAGAGTATACCTCGGGCGCGATCTTCGTTAAGATGTCTACTAGCATCCCGCGTATTCTGATTATAACCCTTTTCTCTTTGTCCTTCACTACTGTTTGGATAAATGCATTTCGCACATCAATGACTGTTGTGCATCTTTCTTCTAAGGCGTCTACCATGGATGTGAGAATCACTGACTCGGTGGCTACGGTCGGAGAACTTGACTCTTCTTTGTTGATGAATCCTCGTTGTTTGTTCCCTCCTGCTACCGTCCGTCCTTTTATCTCTCCTGTCCTCTTCTGTTTCATGAAGATGTGGGACTCTAAAATCGTTGTCTTCTGCTTGTCCGCCGAGAGCTCATTCCATCAAACAGGTCTGAAGGAGTTCCTCCAATGAAGCTGTTTCATTTCTGCCTCAGCTGCAATCTTGGCGTCATTTCCCCATAGCTTTATTGCTGCTTTCAAAGTTAGTTGAGTTAGGATAACTTCCACTACTCGAGGATCTTGTGGATCGTCGTTGAACTGCGTCGCTGAGTATTCGTATGCTTTCCCCGTCATGGATGGTATGTATGATTGGGGGGCGGCTCTATTCCGAGAGGACCTCCTCGTACCCTCGGTAGGTGGTGTTACATCAGCGTTCGGTTGCGTGGTGTTGATGTCGTTGTTGTTTGTTGTTGGTTCGTCATGCACGGCATCGGTGTCGGTGGAAGGTTCAAATTCGTGTGTAGACTCTGTTGGTAGATCGAGTTGATTGGTGTGGGTATGATCAGGCTCATCTACCGTTGTTGGTGCGGTCGTTGTTCCGCTTAGATCATTCTTCTCGTTGTCGGGTATATCTTAAATTTCCACATCCACTCCTGTGATCTTAGCGGCATCGGCAATCACTCCTGGAATTTCGTAGTCCGGTGCTGGTGTGAACGTATCGTCAGTATCCCCAATCTCGTTGCCGTGTTTATCAGTTACCGTCAATAGCACCGGTTGGCCGTCAGCAAAATGGTTGACGCGTTCGATGACGGACTTGGGCATGGGGATAACAGTCCATGAACGTCGTGTGAGGACGCGGCCTGTGTTAAGTGAGAAGAAGAGGTGTCCACCTTGTTGATTTGATGAAGGTCCGACAGAAATTGCCCCTGTTGTTCGCGCAAGAAGACTGTTGCGCGGTCCATCCTCTTCGTGGACTTGGCAGTAGGTGCCGAATGGAAGCGAGCATTGTTTGTAGTTTATAGTTTGTCCTGACATGATTGTCTTGGGACTATATTGTGTGGAGACTCCGCCTTTGGTGGGAAAGTAGTTTAGGAGCTTCACAACGAAGAAAACCATGTGCGTCAGCATACGGACTGGGATTGCTTTGAATGGGACCGAATGTCGAACAGCCCGAATGCGTTCTTTGACGACTCGGATCCTTCGTTCAATGTACGGTTCATGTTCATTCGCGCTTGTGGTGTTGAGCGCGGGCGCCCCGGGTAACTTTTGTAGGAGTTCTGCAAGGGGTGCGAATTCATTGTCGCCTGTAATGGTCATGACTTGGAACCCTTTTTGAAGATAGTACATGAATATCGACTTGAGTGCCGAATATATGGTGCTGATCTTCCGATTCGCGAGATGAGTGACTGTGGTGAAACATATCTTCCGACTGAGTGTCATGAAGAATGGGATCTTGTTTACGAAGAACACGTCAATGGACAGAGTGACGATTCGATGGAGTTCTCGTATCTCCGTCGGAATCTCAATTATATCGGTTGCGACTGGAGGCGGGGTCATTCGGGTTGTCTTACCCTTAAGTGATGCCACGCTTGGTCCCCATACCTTGCGCGCTACTCCTGCATCCTCGACTGTGACCGGGCACTCCTGTATTTGATTGGATTTAAGAATCCACTTGAAGTCGTTGTCAGAAGGAAAGCCCAACCCTCCGTGTAGGTTTCTGGCTTTCTAAGCTCCAAAGATTTGACGTTTGGAGAACAGCTTCATGTTATCATCTACTGTTACCACAAAACTAAAGTCGTTATTTTTGGGATCGTAGAAGTGTAGCCCACTACTGTGCATTCGGAAGGTCATATTTGGAAGGCCTTGTTCTTCTCTCCATACGATGAACGCTTGATCATAACTGTCGTACGTGACCCGGTATGTATTGATTACGTCCTTCACTGCAAGAATGTTTGTGATAGCTTTAGTCGAGAACCATACGTCTGGTTTTCCTCGTCCGATGCTCGCGACTTGGTGCACTTCCATCAAGCCTCCGTTGCTCCTGAGGGTGAGTGGCTCGTCCGATTGCCGGATATTTGATACCATTGTCTTGTTGCAGAACAGAGACATGGTGGACTGATTGTCCAGCAGAATCACTTTACGTAATTGAGGTCATCAAACTTTCCTCTTGATTGTTTCAAACAGATCTTGCTGTACGCCTTGTTGGGATGAACGAAATAGTTGGCCAAAGATAGATTCATGAATTGGAAGTGGGATTGCTCGTCGTCCGAGTCCGAATCCTCCTCTTCTTCCATTTGTGCCTTTAGTTGCGTGAATTGCTTGTTGGTAGCTTTCAGCTTCTTCTCTAGTTCTTCTATCTTACTCGAGCTCTTGCTGGACAATGAGGAGTCGTCTGAGTCGTTCTTCTTTTGATCAGGACATTTCTTTGCTCCGTGCCCTTTCTTACCGCACACGAAGCACTCTTTATCCGCATAGAAGTTCTTCTTAGGCTTCTTCTCTTCTTCCTTGGCATCTTCCTTTTTCTTCTCTGTTCCTCCTTTCTTTCCTTTTTGGGCAAACGCTGTACTGTCGGTTGGTGCGGTTGGTTGTTGTTTGCGCTCATCATATTTATTCAGTAGTGCAATCGCGTCACTCCTGCCTACGGGGTATTCGTCACGCTTGGCAATAAATGCTTCGAGTAGGTTGCTCTTTAGTGCCTCGTGCGTAGGGATGTTGCTGCTGTTGGCTATGAGCAAGTACGCCAGCAGTCTCTCCTTCGAGTCGCTCCTCACTGTTGCTTGCTCTGCGCTTGTTAGAGAGTCGTATTCACCCCAACCTCTGGATTCGCTACAATACTCCCATAGACATTTGAAGCTGTCGAACTCCACTCCGACAGATTCAGCTACGTCAACTCTCGTGTTAAACTTCTCGTACCATTGTGCGTTGCTTTGGTTATTTTGTTGTTTCATCGTTAACACGCCAAGCAGGTTTTCCACGAGGTTGCATGGTTGGTACTCATCGCCAGTCTGTTTCATCACTACTCGTTCGATGAGTGAATAAAGCTCAAGGGGCTTTTGGCCTTTGTTCACTGTCTCCCATTTTGGGTCGTCGTGCATTTTGTCTTGCAATCTCTGAGTGCATTGGCCGATGATTACTGCAAATGCCTTTTGTTGATTGAGTCCATGCTTTGTTACTCGTTCTCCATACGCTTTCTCTTTCTGTCGCCACTCTCCTTTTTCTTCTTCGGTCAAAGGGACTCTGACCTCATCCCCGAGGTCATATTGGGCTTGTAGGATTTCATTGTCTATATCAGACATCCTCTCTTCCAGCTCGTCAATTAAGTTGGTGTCAGCGATGGCAGTGGCATCTATTTGCCCTTGAAGCCTTGTTTTCTTTCGCATCAGCTTTGCTAGGGTGTTTTGTTGTTGAGCCCTAATCATCTGTTCGTATACTGGTTGCCTGAGTAGGGCTGTTGCAGGGTATTTGGGTGTTGGTGCGACAAACTCCGTCTTTGTCTCCAGCTCTCCCATGATGTCCCCACCATACAAACTACCGATGTACTGGGCAATCTTGATCTGTGTTGTTCGCATTAGGTCAGCGGATGACCGTTCCCCGAGATCGAAGATGTTCCCTTCAAGTTCCTTGTTGAGGCCTGTCTTTATAGACCTTGTGCCTCTTCCTGAGCTACGGCCTCCTCTTCCGCCGAGACCACCATCGCCGCGACCGCCGGAGTTGTTGCCGCGGCCAGTTCTTCCTCCTCTCCCGGCCATGCTAGCCGGGACTCGCTGTTAGTATCTTCTAACAGATAATGTTGGGAAACCGCCGTTTCCGTTGGCGGTCGCCTTTTCAAGCACACCTATTGTTAGAAGTAGTCTCTTTTCAATTCTTTCAATTAAATGATTATCTTGTAGAAGTGAGCAGGTGGGAGTTCCATCGCGCCCACATATACACACACTCGTCTGTCTGTATATGCCCTCTGTGACACGTGTACGTCTCCCAACAGAGGACACATATGCAAGACCAGGTGCTGTGTTTGGTAACCTCAAGCCAGCATCGAGAATGGGTTGCCTTGACGTTGATACATTGAAAAGGCATGGATGTACGCAACGATCCTATGTTCTTCTATCAGCTCCTATTCCCCATTTGCGCTCCTCAAGAATCCGGAATTGAAGGTGATCATCGTATGCCTTACTTTTCGAACACAACAGTATTCACCAACATGTATGCATTTTCGAAGGGAGCTGGTACAGGATATGGTCATGAGTTTAATCCAGTGTCGATTGCAGAGTTGGTACATTGGACTGCTATTCCTATTCGTAATGGAGCATTAGATGGACGTCCATCGACGTTGAAGCATCGATGGAAGGACACCAATGGTGCGCGGTACGATCCTGTACTTGCGAAGAGCATGACATATCAGAGATGGCGGCAAATCAAGCGGTACTTTAAGTTGTCGATGGGACTGATGGAGAAACGACGAGGAAG
>JALLAX010000272.1:0-13363 GCA_036939555.1 Discostella stelligeroides
GTTGCTGTTGGGAAAGCTTCATCCGTGCATATCGCTTCGATAATGGAGTAATCGTAGGTTGTTGCTCTTTCGTATCTCCTGCCTCTGTCCCATCTCTCCTGTGTATGATACTGTTCGAGGACTGTTGTGGTTGTTTTCCTTGTCCATGTGTGAGTGATGTAATCGCTGTGGGCTGTGACGATGGCTCTCCGGTTGATTTCTTTACAGTTTGGGATGGTAACGTAGTATCTAAAGCAGGGTTTGCCAACCCAACACCAGTTGCATGCAAAGGTGCTGGACTGCCCTGCACCTTCGACTGCCGATCATCCAATGTACTCGTGCGCACACCATTCTCTCTCGTTAATGATTCACCAACATTTCGATCATCGGGGCTCTCGCTCTCGCACGATTGGTAGTGGCAATCTCTATCCTTGCGAGCGCTTGCTGGCATATTCTTATCGAATGTTGTAACATCTGTTAATACCTCTCCGGCCTCGGTTTCAAAGAACAACACACGACGCGTTGTGGACGTCGATGGTGTCCGAACGGTATTTGCGGTGGTGGTGGTAGTAGTACAACGGGATACAGATTGGTCACTCGCATTTGGATCGTGAGAAGTAGCAGCAGTGCGCTTCAAGTTCGAACTGCGCGTATTGGACGAACGCATGGCGCTAGCGATGGTGGGCGTGGATGATTTTGAGGAAGACGGTTGTGGCACCACCACCACCGGTCCTGCATCATTGTTATTGCCGATTCCCATCATTGTTGTTGAGGTGGCTATGGACGATGCCAACATGGAATGGATGCCATCGCGTCGTGGAGTTGGAACGCGATATCGATTCGTAAATCCCGAAAAAGGCAGTCGTCCCCGCCCTCCATCACCACTCTCACCGCTGCCCTTCCGAAAAGGACTATTTCGCATCGATTCTCTCAACGATTTCATCGCTGACGATTGTATATTCCCCACACCACACTGCTGAGCTCGCTTCCGCCCTCGAAGGACAATGGAAAGCAACCATAGGATTGTACCCCCCACGGCAAGAACCAATGCCACACAAGTCTGAATCATCCAGACTACGTACGGCAACGCAAACCGTAGTATTTTCCAAACCACAAATGAGAAATCCACTGTCATCTCACAAATGGATTCGATCAGATCACAAAGAAAATTGGGCAGTATCGCGACGAAAGTACTGTTCCATACGGAAAGGGTGGCATCGAACAAAAAGTCCAGTATGGGGAGAAGCAGTGCTACCAACTGGTAGAGGAAATTGCCAATCACGTGGGATAGATGGGGTGTGACTCCACATTGACGTAAAAACGTTTCGAAGAGGGTGGTTGATGATGATGCTGCAGTAGCTTGCTGCAGAAGTTGTTGTTGATTCGGATGTTCCCGTGGTGTGTCGACAGCAACATCAGTTGTTGATGCTATTGCATGAGTTATTGTTGTTGCCATTGTTGTCGTTGGACGAGCGAGACGGGGAGTTTCAGTAGTGGGTCGCAACAATCGTTGGAGTTGTATGGTTAGCGGTGTTCGTGACGAAATATTGCTGCGGTCGTTACCATTGTGAATCGCCACCACTGCCCCCGATTGTTGTTGTTGTTGTTGTTGATGTATTGGCACCGGTGTGCACAATGACACCGACGAGGGTGCAGCATCTTTTTCATCGATGGCAGTAGTGGTAGTAGTACTCGATGCAGAGTTACTTTGTGTTTTGGATCGAGGCCTGCTTGCAATGATTGGGGGGACGTATTTCCCACCGTGGACCCAGCCTTGATCGTCATCTTCTTCGTCGTCGTCGTCTTCGTCGTCATTAAAAAAAATGCTTTTGGTATTGTTGGCAGTAGCTCTGCCACCGCCGCGGATGCTGCTGCCATTGGCGTGGACCCGCCTTTTGGACATGACTTTAGAGATAGGATGGTGGTGATTGAGAGTGAGAGGAACGATGAGATGAGTCGCAATCAATGCTTTTGGAGATGCCTTGGTATTGGTGTTGGTGTGGTTATGCACGACGACGTTTTGCTGATGAGGGGCACTCACCTCTGACACGAAGAGTTTGTGGAGTGTGGCTCTTCACGTAATTTGTCTCGATCGCTCTGTCGGAGCTTGTCAGAGGCGAACGGACAAAGTACAGACGCCGAGATGTCAAGCGGGCGAAACTGGGCGGAAAGCCTACTGTACCTGCCAGCGCAAGCCCAGATCCAGATTCTCAATAAAACGCAAACCCGCGGCAATCATAATCATCGCTCCCCGACAACGAGGAACTCAATTATTGGCAAAGAGAAAGAGCAAAGGTTCGTGCGGAATCGCTCTCATGACGGCACCGCCGCCCGACCTCTCTTAATTTTCGGTTTCGGTTCGTCAATTTTCCTCTTTCCCCTCTTCCTCTTGGATTGGTCGAAGGGCCCTTGCTGTTTTCACCGCCCTTTCTAATATTAGCTCATCCCCTTTCATCATCTTATAATTATTATTTGTTGACGTTCAATTATCCTCTCTGTTTTTGGACACTCTCTCGCTCTCTCTCTACTCTCTCCGTGAAGCAAAAAGTCAGCAACGGTACAATCGTTAAAATCCTAAGGTAGCAAAACAACATCACACATGTCCTCTGTCAACTTTATCATCGGGAACACCTACACCCAACTCTCCAACTCTCGTGCTCAATGGGATCGAACGCGCACACATCGCAAAATCCACGAGTGGATACTCTACGTTGATATTCTCTCGTCCTCCGAATCGGACGCCGATTTGGTGAAGAAGGTGGAATTCAACTTCGGTGGATCCTTCGAGCCTTCGAAATTTATTTCGTACTGTCCTGTGAAGGAAGCATTGCTCGATGGAAGTGGGTATCGTTGGAGATTCCAAACGAAACAGACCACGTATGGATCCGTCAGCGCACGTATTGCCATTATTGGCAGGGGCGGCACGGTCCTGCGAAGGGAATTTCGTGTCGTGTGCTCACCGGGGGGTGGAGTTGGCCATCGGGATACCTTTCACGAGCATCATCCAAACGAGGCATTGGTTCCAGTGCCCATGGAAAATGTCGAATTCGGAATCGAGTTGGAATTGTCAACGTCATCCTCGGTGACCACTTCCGATGTGGCCAATGCTATTTCGGAAAATGCCACCGTGACTGTCCTGGACATGACGGATGTGCCACATGCCATTGCCAAGGCTCGCACGGATGTTTGGAAGGTCATGGACGACGGGTCATTGGAGTGTTCATTGAATAATCAAGATTGTCACAAGTTTGAACTGGTCAGTCCCGTCTTGCGCGGGGGAGATGGTTTGGGAGTGGTGGATCGCGTCATGCGCGCCTTGGGTAATATTTCGTCCGTGAAAGTCAACCAATCCATGGGATTTCATGTCCATGTCAACGTTGACAGTCTATCCGTTGCCAAGCTCAAGAATGTGTGTAAGAATTTTATCAAGTACGAGTCTTCCATGGATATACTCATGCCACCCTCTCGCCGAGCGAATACATACTGCAAGTCTAACAAGCTTGCCGTGGCAAATGAGGTGGTGTATCTCGCCGCCAACTCACAGTACCTCCATCAAAAGATTGACGCATGTGCTTCTCGGAAACAACTGGGAGATCTCGTCAGTCCTGACAAGTACTACAAACTCAATATGGGACCACTCACATCCGATCGTCAACCCACGATTGAGTTTCGTCAACATTCCTCTACCTATCAACGTGAAAAGGTGAAGAACTGGATACGGTTCTGCGTTGCCTTTGTTTACAATTCCGCAAAGAATCGTCCACCTGCCCACCTCACCAAGACGTATAGTGATGATGAATTGTTTGATATGATGATGATGTACGTAGTCAAGGATCGTTCGTTGCGTGATTATTATCGTAGCAGGAAGAGTGATCATGTCAAGAACCATGGAGATGCATGTTGTGATGGATGTGCGACGGGATCGGGGTGTGGTGTTCATCGCCGTCCAATGAAATTGGCGAGGGGTTAGGAGCAGGGGATTGCAGCACTTTAGCCGTGAAGGGTCCGGGGTAGGAGAAACAAAAGGCGTTGAGAAAAATTCCATTTATTTTATATATATCTTTTAGCCAAACTGGCGCATGTACAATGATGTGTTGTAGGACTGATGTTACAGTGGCGAATACAGGTTTGACAAGCACTAAACAGTTTCAGTCTGCCCTTCAGTGATAGATCCTTCCATGGATAATTCGAAAGCAACAGCATCATTCGTTCCCTCTCGTCGCGGTGTCATCCTCGCTTTTGCTACCTTTCTCGGGCCGTTTCTCTTGTTCTGATTCTTCGCCCCCCTTGGATCTACTGCCGCCTAAAACGCATGCACCGTTGGAGAAGACTGTTAGCACACGAGGTTAAGTCAGTCTATGGCCATTTCAAGAGTAAGTAAAACTCACCTTTAGATAAGGAAACTCATTTTTCCAAAATGTAAAGTATGTTGTGGCACTAATATATTTTGGCTTCTCGTCCTCATCATTACCATCCCATTCAATATTAGCGGAACCGTTGGTACAGTATTTCACAGAGTATCCCAGTGCTTTCAAGTATACACGATAACAAGCCCGGGCCGAATAGGGCAAAGGGAGTTGGATGTCGGGAGCAACATCGTTTGATACGCTATTATTTGCAACCACACCAAGTTGTTGGCACAGGTTCTGGAAATGCCCAACAACGATGGCACGAGCATCATCGCTCGTGGCATTGGGGCTCCTCTTTCCAGTACTTGCATGCCTCGGCACCACTCCCGTGATAGAAGCTTGTCGTATGGAGGTAAATCGTGACTCTGTTATCCCCATAACTCTAAACATGGCCTGTTGACACATTCTGGCAAACACAATCTCTCGTATGTCAATATTATTTGCCAATGCATCGGTTCCATCGAATGGGATCATATACCAGTTGGGTTTATGTCTCCCCGCCTTTTCATCAGCTGAGGCTTTGGCGTATCGGTACCATTCAAATATGATGGAATCAATCTCATGCTTGGATTTTTTTGCCAAGCCGACCTTGTATTTGGCAACCGTCGCCCTGAGATGTGGCTTCCGCAAGATGTGAAGACACGTGCAAGTTCCAGGACCTTGACTGTAGCATGTTTCCTCCTCACTGACGGTCTTCAGATCTTTATCAAACTCAATGAATAGCTCGTCCTCCGACATGTTTCGCATGTTCTTCTTTGAGTGGACCTCGCTCTTTCGTGGCTTTGGACGCTTGCGGTTGGCAGTGTTGCTGTCGTTGTTGGCGGCGATGGCTGCCACGAGACCGCCCACCCCTTGAATATTATTGCCACCGCCAACATCTGGATGTTTTCCCCCCGTCGAATCGGCGCACAATGATAACAAATCGCTTTCCTCTTGGGAAGTCAACTCGCGTGCGGACATCATTGTCGGAGCTGTCTGAGCTGCGGCAAACAGCACAGAACGTATGTACCGTATCGTAGTACGTAAGTAAGAGATGAAAGAGAGTGATAAGCGATCGATAGCGATGAATCATGTTGTTTGTCGTTACGAAACGCGAGTTATGTAATCGCTTTTCCTTTCGGATGCTTAGGAACGAGAAAGTTTCATGTCCATGAATTTTCGCGCCCTCTCTTCTCCTTTCTTGGATTTGAATTTAACATAGGAATTCATACTTGAATTTCAAATCACCTCCAGACTTGTATTTTCTTATTCAATGCAATCCATCATGAGCGTCTATGGTAGTGGTAGTACAATCTCATCTCGCATCTCATCACGCAACAAGACAAAAGGTCGTTTGATTTACCATAAAATTCACTTCACGATCACGAGTGAAGTCTCCAAGTGCAATACCATACATATTAAGTTATCCTTGCAGGTGACACCAATAGCAAATACAGCAATCAATGACGAAGCGAGCAGTCATGCAATATCTCATCTTACCTTTATCGGTACTGTCTTCGGCGCTCGCTTCATCATTTCCCACCGATCGGCGGCACCATTCAGCAGAGCAATTATTTAGACATCGTTTCCTCGCGCCGGATAATGCACCTCCAGCAGCACAGGGGCCCGGAGGAGCGGGGGAAGAAGGCGCGAATGGAATTGATGAGCCTCAATTGGAGGTGTGTGCTAGTGTTCATATATCACCCATTTTTGCTGCACCATTTACCATATCACATGGTCTAACATTCATTGTTTCTTTCTTTCCCACTCTCTCTATCGTCTCTAGCCCATCGAAGACACAGATTCACCAACACCTTCGCCTGGAGCAGTCAAACTCTTCCTGTGCACGCAAAATCCCAAACCTGCCAACGACAAATTCTGCAAAGAGACATTAACTGATGGCACATATTACACCACAAACGACGCATGTCTTGCCGAATGCTGGGGCATGATTGCCTGTCCAAGCATCTATTGTGTTACGGAATCACCCACACTCTCGCCAACCATTTCGGGAGTGCCGACGATTGTCCCCACGGTCTCCAGGATGCCCTCGTCAGAAGAACCAACGACCGAATCACCCGCAATAACCACATCGTTGTCTCCCGTGTCATCGTCTCCGACTGCGCTACCAAGTGCGCAACCCAGTGAATCCTCCTCGGGGGTGTCCTTCAGTGTCGTTAACACAAATGGACAAGATCCCATCGAGTCTATTCCATTGAGTCCATTTCGACTCGACTTTATCCTGCTTGTCGATGACAATTCCAATAGTAATGATGGAAAGATGAGGCGCACTCTACTCCGAGGAGTAGGATTAGGAGAACAAGAGGATACTAGAAGGGAATTACAAAGTCCACTATTCGGACCAGCTCAAGATGCTGAACTCCTATCTCTAGTATCCAACCATTTACTCGATCAATTTACGAACAACTTGGTGGGCAAACCAATTAGCGTGGAATTGGGAATTGATGACAAGGCAGAACAGAATGTGCGAGATGGCAAGGTCATGGTATCTTACGGTTACATCGGTCACGCGGTCTATTCTGCTACCAGGAATGATGAATGGAACACACCTCGGCTGCTTCCGTCCATGGCAGATGTGGACAGTGCCGTCCTAACTTCGTTTAATACACAGCAGGGGAAACGAGCATGGATGAATGCAGTACAATATTTGGAGGATGATGTATTGCAGGGCATGGTGAATGTCATAGCCTCCAACATTCCCATAATGACTGTCAATCAGGCGATCGAGAACGATAATGAGACAGATTTGGTGGACAGCTCAGGCAGTGGTGCGAAAACGACAGCAATTGTCAATCCCATTGTGGCTGTTATTGCAGTGGCATTTGCGACTACCTTGCTCGTCATTGGATTCCTCACGTATCGAAAATACCAAAAATACAAGCGCAGTAACGCCGACAACGACTATCTCAATTATCAATCTCAAAAACGCAAGGGTGCCATCGAAACGAATATCAAGAATCGGAAGCGATACGATCACTTTGAAAGTCCCGAGGGAAGTGTCGTCTCTCCGAGCGAGGATCATTTGAATGATTTGGAAATTGTGGGTGGTGACACGTATCCTGCCTCTCAGGACTACAGCGATGCCCAGCCAACAATCACCACCCTCGGACAACAGTTCCATCTCCACGACGAAAGCTCACCCTACGATGAGGACGCGCAACAGAACACTACAACTGCATCAACATCTATGGTGTACTACTCTCATGCTGCCAATCAGATGATGATGAACGAGTCCAAAAATGGAGACGACNGATGATATGGCTTCCTCTGGCGCATACCTCGAAACTTCAAAGGTTGCAATTTCATCTAGGTCCAATCCTGACTCATCAATGTCGGAATTTGATTCTAACTCAACTGAAGAGCTCATCGTACTTGTACCTCTCTGGCCTTCCCTCGAAAATATGTCAGATATTTTGGTAAGCGAATTTTCCATGATCCTTAATGCCCCCTCCGCTGCGCCTGTTGCCGCAAATGCTACATGTTCTGTTGCTGATCCTGCTAATAGGAGGGAGTCTGCAATTTGCTCGATTGCATCTCCGAGAAGTCGCACGCTCGTTCCAGCGACTATACGTTTATTATCGGTTTTCAGATCTGATCTTGCCGACGATATCGCTAACCCTTCTTTCGCGTCGATTTCTCGGCCGCTGCCACTATTTTGAATGGCTTCTCCGAGACTGCCCACAGCCCACCCAGACAACCTAATCACTCCTCCCGTCAACCTTGCCGTCCCACCAGCCGTAGCCGCGGCAGTTTCTCCCGCAAATCTAACCCCAGACGCTAATAAGCCAACAGCGGATGAAGCAACTCGTAAGGATTCCGCAAGGAGAAGAGCTCCGTCTCGTTCTGCATCTGTAAGCGAAATGCTGGGAGTATCCTCGATGAATCTCGGTTTCTCTGAAGCAAAATGTTGCAGGATTTGTCTTGATCGTTTAGGTTTAGGCAGATGATTGGATGAAGTAGAATCATCACTTGGTAACCCAAGACGTGAATCATGCCAGACAACCTCCACTCGTTTCGGAACAGCAGGCTCCATGGGAGACAAATTCTCACTCATGATCGTACTCGGTTCGACCATCAACAGCTCCTTGTCAGTGCTCATGATGGAATGTGTGTCAACAATGCAAACATCTCTGTAATCGTGCAAAGGAAATAATGTTGCCGCAAAGTATGGGTTGCCATTGTAGCATCGCATGAGTTCCTCCAGAAGAAATTCGGGTAACTTATTTTGTGACAAAGGCGGTTTCAGCGCAGTGGATGGCCGGATAAAATTTTCCACATCATGCTCGTCGTCTCGATCTTCCCCATTGTAATCACACCCTGCCTCTTTAATAATTTGATCCACACCACTTCTGACATCAAGATTTCCAAATGCTTCCTCTATGGGAGGCGAAATTTCTTCCATCTCATCTGAAAAGAATACTGTTGCAATCGCACCCAGTGCCATAATTGCAGTTGCAGCAAATGCACCAGCTGTCGCCGCCGCGAAAGCACTACCCGCCGTTGCTCCTCCCAATATCGCTGCGATGATTTCTTGCGCGAAATGTTCCGAGGGCGCTGTTGTTGATGTTGTCTCATCCTCATCGCGCGGATCACCAGCCTTTTCACCGAGATGATAGTTTTTGTTGCCAGTATTGGAACGTCCATCCGAGCTTGATCGCATTCTTTGAATTGTTTCATGCAATTGAGATATGTATAATGCTGATGATCGAGTCAGCGCCTTGCTTTTGGTAGCGGTGGAGACGTAATCACCCCACTTCGAGGCGCCCTGTTCGGCGAATGATTGCAATGATGATCTGAGGAAGGCACCACCACCACCGCCACCTCGACCATGATGATATACTTGCGAGTGTTCGTCATTATTGTCTTTCTGTTGGATACCAAGGAAGCCACTCGTCTTTCCAACCGTTGCTAGGAGAATGAGTAGTACGGTCGAGAGTAATGGCAATAACAACTGTTTGTTCATCCGGCCTCGTCGTCGTCTAGTACACCGTCGTCTACGTAGCAGTGGGCATGATGTGCACTCGCAGTTCATTTTCTCTTCTCCTCTAACAAGAATATGCTCGATAATTGGTAGTGAATGGGGTTCAATAAATTCATTGCAATCTATTACAATGGTGGTAATGAGTAATGAGCATCAAGATTCATGATTCATGATGTGTGTTGGTGACAACAACTTATGGCGGGACGGAACAGGATCACCCTTCATCCTTCATCTTCATTCACCCTTCTTTGTTTTTTTTCGTTTTCAGGGTTCGCGTCTTCGCTCCTCACTTCTGACTTTGTGCCAACGAATGGATTAAAGGTTCAATACTATTGTTGTCTCCAGCGAGGAATATGATAGCATCAAGACATCGCGCAGTTCTCTTTCAAATAAGAGTACTAGGAGTAGGATCAATTATTCGTCATCCACTTCAGCGATCACTGCCGCCGAAGTCATTGACGAGAACCGCCACGACTACCACCGAATCGTCATCTCCATCCAAAGCAGGCCGTCCCTTTCAAATCCTCGGTCTCCAACAAGTAGCCATCGGCGCACTCGACAAATCTCCTCTATCCAATCTCTGGACGAATATATTCGGCACACCCCAAATTGGTAATTACAAAAGTGAACGCGAAAATGTAGATGAGGACATTTTGCTATTGGGCAAGAAGAATAGTCCATTCGCGGTGGAGGTGGATTTGATGATGCCCATTGATGCAGAAAAATCTCCTAAAGTTCATGTCCCTTCATTGAACCATATTGGATTGTGGGTGGATGATCTCCCAGCGGCAGTTTCCTGGATGGAAAGTCAAGGAGTACGGTTTACTCCGGGTGGCGTGAGTACTACTTTTTGATGTCGTTGATCCACGTGTCTCAGAATAATCGAATGACATTAAACCGTTTTCGACGAAATTATACAGATCCGGAAAGGAGCGTCAGGTCACGATGTGACCTTCATTCATCCCAAGGGCGATGAGAAGAATCCAATCGGTGGTGGAGGAGTATTGATCGAGCTTGTGCAAGCACCAAAAAATGTAATTGATGCATATACAGAGGGAGTTTGAATCACATGCACAAAGTAAAGTTGCACGTTGTCAAATGAGGTTATCGTGTTATGAGGCCGACAGATGCACTGGTTAAGAAATAATCCCCTATTTTTCTCCACGATGCAGAGTGCACCACGATGCCCAACCGTTCATGTGATCCACTGAGTAGATTCAATGTAACTTTTGCTGTACCATCCACCCGTGGCGTGATTTCCGCTTCTTGGAAACCAATGTATTGACAAATAACTGGGTGCAAGGCTTTGTATACGCTCTCTTTAAGACTGATGATAGGTCGCCCCATGAATTAGCAACTTCGTGTTAGTCAAAATAAATGCGTGTCGAAAATTAGTTTATCAGATCGAAACATACCTAAATCTTAATACCACTTCTTCATCACTGGATATACCAATGTCCTAAAACAAAGTTGAATGAACAGACCCATCAACAAGAAGTAAGCAAAATTTTCAAATTGTTTCAGAGGTATCACGCACCGCTAAACCACCCAATTCAGCCTGCTCTGTTTCAGTCAACACCTTCCTCTCAATACGTTTCCCTCTTCTCGCATCAATTCGCTCTAAATCAACTCCTATGCCACGAACAGTGGAAGAGCTCGGCGTGCAGGCAACGCTATCTATACCACCTATGCCAGCATCGTCGTCATCTTCAAGAATGGGGCACTCCTCCCTCCACTTAATAGTACTTGATTCCATCGTCTCAAAATGATTGTCACCCAATATATGTTGATTGTCCCACGACGAACGAAATCGAGCCAAACCGACAGCATTGTCCCCCTTGTGACTGATGGATCCAGAGATGATGTCAGGTAAGATCGGTCGACCATACGAGTCCTTATTTATTGCAGTGGAATGAATCTCTTCCTTCAGTTGAGCACAAAGCATGCGTTTCTCTTGAGCGTTCACATCCATACTCTCATTGGCTAGTAAGGCATCGAGCGACAGTCGTAATGCCATTCGTCCCAAGTAATACGAGGTGCGAGAAGCACTCGATGCAATATTGTCAAGACCCCACTGATATTCGTCGGGATGTAGCACTGTTGCGGCATGAAGTAATGAAGCACCCGACACCGCGTCAGTGCAAACACCCACGCACCACCCCTCGGGTAACAATTGAGTAAACCAATGTTGAGCGCTCAACGGCAAATTATTGGGTCCAAATCCGAAGCACATGTCTTGTTCTGTCGACTTTGATTGTGTAGCATCATTTTGTGAACGTAAGAACGTAGTCGAAGACATTGATGAGTGTAAATGAAAATATTGCACAGTGTTATGTGTGATGAAACTTCTGTTTCGCTTGGTTAATCCTTTGGAATGAACGTTGACAAGGCACGGCACATAACAACATGTTGGCCGAGTTGGCTTCTTACTCGGCGATGTAATCGATGTTATTACGCGTGATGATAGTCTTCTCACGTCGAGAATAGATGATCTTCGGTTGGAAGTGGTTGGAATTCCCATCATTTTATTATTTCCATGTGAATCGGACGGGTTAGACTCTACCGTCGGAAATACAACAATTGAGAGAACCAATATCAATATCAATCCTTTGAATAATCTGAGTTCCATTTTCTGCCTAAGTAGATTATGATCAGATTAATACACTAGTTACGATCATGAATGTTAACGAGGAATTTCATCGTCAATCTAGCATTATCGTTCTTTGGCGTGCAGGTCGGCTTCCTTCTAACACGGCCGGCGGTCGGCCCACCATCACCATCACCATCACCATCACCATGGTGAAAGTTCTATCCTACACGTCACACGTCGTCAGCTTGACTGATTGACGACGACCATGGCGGGAACAAGTTTCTTCCCGCCGCATCTTCCAAAGCACAAAGACAAAGCCAAAGCAAGCACGAAGCTACTACCTGCTACTACTCTCTAGCAAGCAGGACAAGGAGAGAAGAGAGAAGAGAGCCACTCTTTCTGATATGTATCTACCACTAGATATTAACCTATTAACTCTAACCTACTTACTACTACTGGTATCGGCGATTGTTCGAATTATTGCCACTTCCTCCCTGTTGACGCTATCATGTCGGACTACGATAGTTATGATGACGTCGATGACGACTACGACGACAATGATGACTATGACAATGATTATGACGACAATGACAACGCTTTCGAAGATTGTGATGGCTACGATGATCATGATGTCAATATTGGCAGCGAATCCGATGGCAACAATGACAACTTGAGCTCTAGCAGTTCCAACGATGACGACAACGAAAATTCCGTAGAAGATTTATCATCTTCTGAAGCTAGTCTTGAAGCTGACGTAGGCGAAGATCAAGGTAGGGGCAGATCCGATGATGATGTTGATGATGGTGAGCCAACCATCATCCAGGGATGGGAGCATTCCACCTACGCGCATCCCACTACTGACTATGCAGCTTCGCGTTATTCCTACATGGGAAAGGACGAAGATACGGGCGAGCCAATGTGGCTTGATTATGGTCCAAAGGGTAGCAGAAGGTAATAGCTTCCGTACTATCGATGGAGTAGGTAATAAGAAAACGTGATACTAGTAAGAAATTCATGCTTTGTTGTGGTTGAAATTGCTGTGGTATCTTTTTGACTACATAACCATCTTCGAACCCGAAACCCGAAACATTATTCCTGACAGAATATACTGCCGCAGGAATGACACGGAAGTAGAAATGGTGATGTTAGGGGCTCTCCTGAGGACACTTAGTTGTCATGGAAAATAAACTAAACACACACCGCTTGTAGAAGTAGTAGAATGTGTAACAAGATCTATGTACAATATACTATACCATTACATTGATGCATTCACTCTGCCAGAAATGAATTCTCCCCATACCTTCCTCAATTAGTTTGAAATGGTTCCGGGTCTAGTATCGATGTAGTCTACCGTTTCTGGGTCAAAACGTCGGAACAAAGCCATTGTCTGCTCATACATGGCAA
>JALLAX010000273.1:0-13003 GCA_036939555.1 Discostella stelligeroides
ACTACTACTACTACTAATACTACTTGGTACTACTAAGTATTATGCTGAATTTAGTGTGAATAAAGCACATACAACGCGCAGCGCTAGCCCACGTAGTGGGCTAGTAATATATGATGGACATGCAGGACAAAGAATAGAAACTGGAGGATCTACTTGGTGATGTGGTGATTGTTGAGGTCACAATTAGAAAGATCCTTTCAACCAATTGGAAGAAACTCTCCTGACAAAGTTAGCTGGTCACCGAAAACTCCCGGCACCGAGAGTTGCGGATATTCAATAACTTCATCATCGGGAGGAGAATCCACCAAAATGCATCGACTTAACTCTCTATAACCCACATCAAAGACAATTTGAGTCAACACCTTGTATCGGGCTGCCTTGTCTGCATGAAGAGCGTTTATACGCGCATAAACTCTTTCCAACTGATCTTTTGAGGCCGTGGCTATGCTCAATTCAATCTCTGCCTCGCGAACAATCTCCGATAGCCCAGACAACGACGTAGGCTCCTCATGATGTAATCTTTCATCAACGGTGCTTCGTGTATCATTCGCACCCGCGTTGAGTTCCTGTTGGCGCGTTACCATGTCAAACCAGTCCTTGTACCATGCACTAAACAATTCTTCGTCCCAAACTTTTATGCATTGTTCAATGAGATATTGCAACGTAGTTTTCTCACCTTTGATTCCAGGGATTCTCTCCTTGACAACAAAGGGTGTGTTAGGGATTTTTAGTAAGTGAAGGAGCTTGTCGACTTCCGAAATAAATTGATCGAGGTGGAACCATTTATGATCAGTCCGACTCGATTGGGGATAAAAAGGAATTTCCATGGATAAGTCGATCAGATCTTGGTTATGTCGAGGCACACCTTGAAGGTCGAGTAGGAGTGGTCGTATACCAAGCGACTCCTCAAGGTCGGGCTTGCGACGAAGAATCGATTTCAGTCTCTATGTCGGTGGATTGCGATTAGTTTAGAACGTGAAGTGAGCAAGCGAATGATGATTATGAATACAAAAGATCTTACCCTCAATAGTTCCCTCATGTAAGGAATATCATGCCAGCGCAGACCAATTGTTCCAGAGAACAAGCTATTTTCTCCGTCATCCTGTCCAGAAGCAGAACTGTTCACCACAACCACTGCTCTCAGACGTCCCTTCATGTTGGTCATAATTTCAGATGCTAAATTCGCCAACGGCAGCAACATCTGAGACATTTCCATCTCAAGTTGTTCGCAACACCGCTCCAATTGAAGCGCTTCAATGAAGGTTGGGTGTTTCCAATATTTCTCCGTGATAAGCGTCTTTGAATGGCGAAAGCAACGTCGTTGGAGAATGGAATAAGCGCAAATCGTGATTAGAAATACAAGATACTATTCTCACCTCCAACTTTTCTCTACGCTGCTGAAGTACAGATTTTTTTGTCACTTCCGTCGAATCTAACGTACTCCTCCTTCGCCCCGACAAACTTTTCCCAACAACTCCCCTCACTTGTTCTCCCTCGCTAATGATGCCGCCGACACTAGCAGCATCCCAACCGCAGCCTTTGAAACCACTTTCGGCTCCTTTCCTTTCTGCAACCTTGACTCCGTGACACTCTCGTAAATATCTTTCCACCATCTCGGCCCTCGGCGCAGCATTCAGATTGATACAGCTTTCCCAAAGTGCACGTAACGGAGCTCGATATTCGCATTTTACCAAGTACAGTCGTTTGGATACAACCGAATTCGATTCGGTAGCGGCACGGAATTGGTTAAGTAGAGAGGGAATGGATATTAATAGAAGTTCAGATACAAGATATTGCATTGCATGAATGGTCTCGAGAGACGGGAAGACGTGCGGAGCGCACGATGCATGGGTCGGAGCGTGCATGATGGATTGGCACACCTCGGAACTTGACTGCCTCGAGACTAATACCCTTCGCTTGGTGGAGCTGTATCGATCCCATCCATGGTTATTCACAAGAGCGACGAAACGATGCTTCGATAGAGTTTTTAGCAAGCGCTGACATCCACCAATGGCATCATCTGCCCAGGAGTAATCGGGACAGTATAGACGCGGGCTTTCCCAACAATCGCGACGGCGCTGTGTTTGATAGACTCGTCCGATGCTGTTGTCCACAGCAGATGATGACAGAGGTAATGGTGGCATCGTTGATGTCAATGTTTTTGACGGTTGAGAGATCGATTGTAATGTTAAAAGCGAAGAAGAAGCGCCGCCACTATCAGTGTGTACTGTCCCCACCGCTTTTGTTTCGTGCATTCCATCCGAGGTTGCTATTAAGAAATCTTGCAGAGTCAAATTCGCACTATCAGCCAAACGATCGGTCGTCAATCTATGAATGGCCTCCTTGGCAGCCAGGTAGCACTGCTGCGCGAAGTCTTGGATTGTATCGAATTCATTCCAGTTTGCAATATCCTCAGAATGCATTGCTTCGGCGACTGCTTCGGATGTTGTTACTGAATCGGTACGCAAATAATCTACAGCAGGCATGCCCTTTTTGTCCACCACCGACCC
Organism: Discostella stelligeroides; assembly: GCA_036939555.1. Classification (NCBI taxonomy): domain Eukaryota; phylum Bacillariophyta; class Thalassiosirophyceae; order Thalassiosirales; family Thalassiosiraceae; genus Discostella; species Discostella stelligeroides. The sequence goes on from JALLAX010000273.1 coordinate 2,511, forward strand.
CTCGCCGATAAATACGTCGTGCAACAGGGCACCCCCCACCGCCACCACCTCATCTTCCTCTTCCTCCTCGCCATCATGTTGTGTACTGTCAACATTGTTCGAACGTTTCAACTTACAGAGTGACATTCCCTCACTGAACGGTATTCCCACCATCCAACGACACTCTCTCAATATCAAAGCGGATGTCTCCTTCATTTCAATGAATTCACTTATGAGCTGACTTGCCGATGCAACCGTGGGCAATAATTCGGCCTTGTATGCGCGGTAGAGCTCATTGTCGAGGAGAGCGGTTAGGCCCGGCGATGCCTTGACTCGAAGGAATTCTTCATTATCGCTGCTATCAAAAAGATCACCTGCTTGATGATTTCCCTCTTCATCATCAACACCATTATTATCATCTTCGTCGTTGTAGATACCATTCTCATTCTCTGTAGTGGAAATAGCCTTTTTCCTCTGCAACAACAATGCCTTGATGACATCATTGTCAACAACAATTTTCTTGTTGCTGTGTATATCATTGTTCATGTCGCCGTTGCTCCCTCGAGAACAATAATGAAAAATACCAATTCTCTTCAGGATATGATGATACAACCATTGAAGTAGATAGAGTGGTAGAATTATAATGGATGCAAAGGATTGGAGCAGCAGTTTTGCTGTTGTGATCGTGACATTATCATTCTCGGGTGTTGGTATTGTGGACGAATTTCTTTTCGCATCTTCAGCAAAAATGGAAGGAGAATGAGGGGTGGATGTTGGACATGTTGTTGTTGTGGAGGGAGGTGGAGATGTGGTTGTTATCGCAGCTGCATTCGGTTTGGCTGCTTTCGTTTGCCGCCGACTATTACTATTACTCCTTCCACTACTGCCGCCATCGACGCTGCTGCCGCTGCCACTGATAATACCACCCGTACTAGCATGGCGATGGAATGCCATTTTCATCATCTTTGTCGATGATGATGACGATGGGGAAGACGGATTTGAATGTTGATTTTGTTGCTGGCGAGAGCTTGACGAGGAAGTCGACGCCGACGCCGATCGATGGTAGGGCTGCGATTGGGGTGCGGCGCGTGTCATTGTGCAGTTAGCATTCGATGACGGCCTCGACGAAGGAGAATACGCTGATAATATTTTGTGGAACGGATGGAAACCAGACAAGGAGACATGTCCGACCAACCATCAACCATTGTCAAATGTTATTTTTTTGCGACCGAATTTTTGTTAGTCAGAATGGCGGGAGTTAAGGACTCGACTGCACTCGGTAAAAAGTGAGGGCCGCTTGAGATTCATGATGATAACCAATACTACTTTTTGGCATAGCGACTATCAATCTCTCTCGAGATGGATGGGGAGGGGGTCATAATAATCTCCATCCATAGTCACACTTATTTTTCCCTACCGTGTCGCACCTCAAACAACAAAATAAGGTTCCAGCTCCCTACCAAAACAAACATCCAATTCGGATAATCATGTGGTAAGCATCGATACAAACAACATCTGATGCCAGCGGAAATGATGCGCTCAACAAGCGCACCATCACCTCACGCAAGCCTAAAATTATCCTGCATCCTCCTTACTTCTTTCCGCCATCTTCTTCCGACGCCCCGGGTACATCCCCCCACTCCACATCTCCGTGACCTCCATCCAAGTGTCCGGGATCGTACTCCACATCCACCGGCTTCACAAGCTCCCACCATCGATTTCTCAAATACATATCCATCACAATCATTTCATTCTCGGCCTGAATAACCAATTCCTCGACTTGACCACAATTACACATCTCCTCGACCTTTTCGGGATCATCCAAATTCGATTGGGCGGCCATGATACGATAACGTGCAATTTTCTCAACGTTGATACGATATTGTGCCGTGGGGGGCATGTCCGAGGAGGCTAGCTTGTCAAGGAGGGCTTGGTATTTGACGATCATCTTGGGTACGGCGTCGTGGTCGACGGCGAGTCCAACCTGAGTGGGTTTATTATTTATTATTAGATTAATTAAATGATAAGGAACAATTGGAAGTGCAAGTTTGCATACTTGCGTGAAGATTACAACGAAAAAACTGAATCTCACCAATCCAGTCGAAGTTTTACCCTTGCCAATTCCAGGAATCAATGGCTTGTCATCTTGACCTGCCACCATGGATGGCTCAGCCGAGAAGTAGCATCGTTGGTGTTGCTGTTGTTGGTGGCGAAGGTTGGTTGTCGCACCAAATGATGAAGACGGCTGTTGTTGTTTTCGGGTGATAATTTCACTGCACTCCCACCACCATCCAGCCTGTTGATTACACTTTAGAGAAGAAGAAGATGATGATGAGAATACCCGACGGGCCAGAACGTGCCGCGCTTGGAGCAAAGATGCGGAAATCATGGTTGACGACGACTCCAGCGCCCAGTTTGTGCACAGTGAACTGAGAAAAGGGAGAGGATAGGATATATCGTACGTAGATAGTAGATACCTTCACTTCTTGGCGGGCGACTCAACGGGGCTGGGGGGCGCCCGCCGAATATTATTGCGACTTGCGAATTCCAAGATTTTGACACCGAATCTTTTTTCCATCGACGCTATCAAAATCTAAAGCAAGATGTTCACCGCCGCCACTCGATTCGGAACCCGATATGCAGCCCCCGCCGCTGCTTCCGGTGCGTTGCTTGCCCTCTCTTACTCCTCCTCCCCTACTGTGGGTGGCGGTATCTCCGTTGTGAAGGCCGAGGCAACAGCAACTAGCAGCATTGGCAATGCCAAGGCGGTCGATATCAATGCCATCAAAAAGTCTATCGCCGAATTGATTGATGATGATGCCGAAAGAAGGGGGGATGGCACTAGTCTTACTGGGACATTTGTTCGGGTAAGTGATGAGAAGTATCGTGATTCTTTAGATCTTTCCACTTTCTCTCTCATCATAATATTCATATTGATTACTTTCTCTGCAGTTGGCGTGGCACTGTGCCGGTAGGTTACGTGTTGAAGAAAGTCTTCTAGAGACATTGTCTGACAATACATACCACTGAAAACAACAATAATTGTCATTCCATTCTTAATCGTGTTTATCCTCGCAGGAACCTACTCCAAGCTGGATGGATCGGGAGGTTCCAACGGTGCACGGATGAGATTTGAGCCAGAGGCAAGTTGGGGGGCCAATGCTGGATTAGAAATTCCAAGGAAGGCACTTGAGAATGTAAAGGTATGTCTTTCACTCTATCTTTATACAAATACTCTGCTGACGTGTTAAATGCGGAATAAATCTCCATGATGCGTGCTCCTATTTTGCTCATTTTGACCGCTTCCTTCTTTGACATAATAAGGCCAAACACCCTGACATTTCTTACGCCGATTTGTACACCCTTGCGGGTGTGGTGGCGGTGGAAGAGGCGGGGTAAGGACTAGCTCGTGTATATTATTTCTTCGCTGCATGGTATCGTTTGTTTTCCTCACCAAAACGCTCTCACTTTTCGGTGTCATGTTCGCACAGTGGACCAAAGATTCCTTTCCGCTTAGGACGGACGGATGCTACAAGTGGTGAGACGTCTCCGAAAGAATGTGGACTTCCCGATGCGGATAAGGGTAGTCGCAAGAACACCATTCAGCATATTCGTGATGTTTTTTACCGTAAGATATTGTGTTTGGGTAGCTACACATGCTTCAGAGGTCGTTTCTTACATCACACATGATGTTTAAAATTGCAATAGGGATGGGATTTTCTGACAGGGAAATTGTTGCACTTCTAGGAGCGCACGCTCTTGGTCGCTGTCATACTGATCGAAGTGGTTACTGGGGTCCTTGGACTTTTGCTGAGAATACCTTTTCCAATGAGTATTTCCGTCTCCTTTTGGAGGAAAGGTGGTCTCCTAAAGTAAGTCACAATGGTAAACCATGGGACGGTCCAGACCAATTCGAAGATAGCTCGGGAAAACTCATGATGTTGCCGAGTGATATGGTATTGATTCAAGATCCTGCCTTCCGGACGGTTGTCGAGTTGTACGCCAAGGACGAAAATGCGTTTTTCAAAGATTTCGCATCGGCTTTTGCTAAGCTGCTTGATCTCGGAGTTGATTTTCCCTCTGTCAGACCGTGGTATCAATTTTGGTAGGATTGAGGATGGTTGTGTTGTCATAGGGAACTGGTGGTTTGAGGATTAGCATGTCATATATTAATCATATTTAGGACTATTCTTTCTACACTCTGAATAAATTTCATCCACCGGGTTTTATGCGATAGACCTGACACCTTCAGCTAACATCTTACTCCTTCCTTTCAATTCATACTTGCCATATTTTGTCCAGGTTTGTTTAATAACGTGTTCTTTTGGTTCAGCAATTCTGTGCCATATGTTGTATCCGTGCAACATCACAGGGTGACCTAGTTTCCCATCAACGATACTAAGATCTTGCTGACCATCGTCGTTCCCGTCGGTGCCTACTCCACCACACTGATATACTGAGCCATCCAACCCGATTATTAAAGAATGGACATACCCAGCCTCTACATCTACAGCTTTGAAGGAATTTCCAAACACAACCTTTTGTGGAAGTGTGATGTTTCTATTCTGAATTCCAAGTCCGAGTCTACCATCAGCGGCTTTTCCCCATGCGAAAACCACGCCTTCAGTCGACACTGCCATACTGATATCGACTCCTGCACTCATCTGATGAATACTAACACCAGATTTATCTTCGAATGTAAAAGTTATGGTCAGAAACCAATCAACAAGCTCGTTCGAAGGCGTAAAACATCAAATTCTCACCAAATTCCATCACTTTCATGGGGTATTCTCTGTATATGAAAAAGAGTTTTAGCAAAATATCATTCAACACTCAACGTGAAGAGTAGTTTACTCACTGTCCAACAAGATCGCCATGTCCGAGGGCCCCACTAGCTCCACTTCCAAAAGTGTACAGGCCACCATGTTCATCCAGAACCATACTGCAAGGACTTGTTTATGAGGTGAATTATGAGAGGAGCATGAAATGCTTACAATGCTGGACTCACCTATGTCTATGGCCCGCAGAAACTCCAACCGCTCTGAAACCTTTCAGGGAATCAATTACCTTTGGATAGCATTGATCACTAGGATCGTCGAGAGTCTAATGACAGAGGTGACAATAGATAACAAATCAGCAACCAAACATCATAATCACGCAACTAATACGATGTGGGGACACTTACCAGATTTAATGCCTCTAGGCTCTCCATCATTGCATTTATTTCTTCTCCATTTGCCACAGCCACTGCAGCATCGATCGCACCTGCTTGCATAGGAGGTGGTCTCGCCGCGACGCCTAGCCCGATTCCTTCCTCCCCTTCCGGCACGACCATACCAACATCGTTTTGATACGTGAAGTCGGTATATGATCTACCAAGCACACCAAATCGACCCAATCCCCAGCTAAACACCTCGCCCTCTTCGGTGGTGACCAGGGTATGTCGGCATCCACAGCTGATGTTGGATACACATTCATCTTCTAATCCACCCAAAGTGACCTGCTCGGGAATCAAGTGAGGACGTCGATCACCCAATCCCAACTGTCCACAAAAGCCCTCTCCCCATGTGTACACGTCTCCATTGATTGTTACTGCGCCAGAATGCAACTCTCCCGCGGCAACACAAATGCATTTTTCATCCTTCAGCGCATCAATATACCTGGGTCGTAAGCAGTCACTCAACACTTTGCCTGCATCGTAACCATGTCCTAACTGTCCATACTGCGCATTGCCAAAACTGAGCACACGGCCTGTACTGGTGAGCAGCAGCGAATGTGCCACCCGAACTAATCCACCACCCGCCGATACCTGGACTATTCTTGTGCCCCATCCAATCTTTCCTAATAACAGTTTGGGTTCTCGTTCGTCGTCTCGTTTGCCATGGCCAAGTTGTCCACGTTTTCCCACACCCCACGAGGCAGTACCTGATCCACCAGGTCCCGAGGTTGTATTTCCACCACCTCCCAATCGTAGCAAGGTGTGTTCCGGCGAGCACGATGCGAATCTTCCCTGTACGTGCGTTGGGAATAGTCCATGACGAGAGCATTGCATGGCCGAATACCCGATGGTAGCCTCCTCCACGAATCGAGCATACCCTGGATACTCATCACATTCTCCATCTCCATTTCCGCCCTTTTTCACACTAAGTTTCATCTTCTTCGTGATCAATCGATTCGTTTCTCCTCCACCTGTGAGAGACCTATCCAAAATCTCCTGTAGCAAATTTATGTGGTTGCAATTTTTCCATGAGACCATTTGTAATTATATAGAATTGTATCTACTGTCAGTACGCACCTGCGCCTCCTTGCGTCCACTACAAAGCTGCAATCCACCCACTAAGCACATGGATCCACAAGCACTTTGTTTCCCATCCGTATCTTGCCGTCTCATTAAACGCGAACTGAGATGGGCCACTCGACATCCCCCCAAAATATAATTAAACCCCGTGCACGTCAATGACATTGCACCCCATTCCCTTGCCGGAAGAAATCTCACAACCTTGGCCAAGGCATCGATGGGTAAGCTCAACGCCGGCAATGCGGCGTTGTGCTCGCGAGATAGTGGAAGTTGAGTTATCAATTCGGCAGCGCTTGGCGCCGTCTTGTTGTTCTTCGTCTCGTGACCATTGTCGTGACCGCCGTTGTTGAGTACAGCAGCTTGCTTTGCTGCTGCCTTGGTTGCTTTTCGTTTCTCGGCACGCTCCTTGGCCTCGAGGCTCTTTTGGGCCCTCTCCTCTTTGGTCCGTGCCATGGTCAAATAATAATGCACCGTGAATGATGTGAATGTGAATGAATGAACCTACTACGCGGTTTTGTTTCCCGCCATCTCGAACTGCCTCCTCTTTCCTCAAAATGAAAAGAATTAAAGCACAAAGCTACTACTACTCTCTCATACAAAATTGGTATTGACAGTCCTATTAGATAGTCATGAGCTTCATCATTTCATTCATCTCATCCATCTTCTCGAGTTCTCGAGATTCATCCAATTCGTCTGTGGATTTAAACTCGGCCGATTTAGATGTATTATCTTCATTTCTACAAAAACACAATGGCGAAGTAGAAAGTGAATCCACTCTGGAGGACGAGAAGACACTGCTTGCCGAATGCAAATCGTCTCTAGAAGAATATTACAACAGGGAACGGTTTTTAGGTATTCGAATCGAACGATATCGAAAATTAATAGATCAACGGCGTGATAGTATTATGATTCGTCATGTAAACTCAGTCGATGAACATGATTTGGAGAACAGGCATTCAGATTCCTTGGATGGGCTACAAAGGAAGCTGGACACTGATCAAAGTTGTTTGCAGAGTGTAATAGAATTACACAAGGATTTAGTTGCACAAATAGAAATTCTGCGACGAAGGATAGATGATATTGAGTACAAGATGAATGATATTGATGTAAAGCGGAAAGAGTGTCAAGAAATTTGGATTGCTGCTGCTGGTGGTGATCATTGATCATGGCAATAGTTTGTCACTTGACAGCGATAATAATAATTGCGATAATGCAAACTAGGAGTAGAAGAAACAGTTTGGAAAGCATTCATCAATTTTGATTGTATATTATGTCATCTCGGCCTCTTCTACATTGTTCCTTCTCACATCCAATGACCTCCGTTCGTCCTGTTGGTCTGCCACTGCACTCTCGACTTGGGGAGGTCCATACATTACTTCATCCGCCGCGCGGATGACACGAGGACCATCCCACATATCTTTGAGTTCTCCAGCTTTGTGTCCCATGTATACCATTGTGCCGAGACAACATGGTACCAAATACAAAAGTGCGGGTTGCCCCATTTCCATAATGTACACGGCAGTATTGGCCATGAGTAAACCGATGGCATAAGCCACAATGACAGGTCCAAAGTAGCCATATCTACAGCAACAACAGAGGAAGAATGATTTTTTCTGAGGCGACGTTGCATCGACGCAGGCATTATTCCTCCCTCTACCCGAACCTCCAGAAATCAGTCCCATCAATCGCTTACTCTCGTCATATCTGCTCGCAAAGCTCAACAACAAACCCGGCAACACGATATCGCCTAGACCTAGCATGGAACACCCTCCTTGATAGTCGCCAATTCTAGGAATGGCAAAAAGCATTGGAAGTGGATCGCCGCCCTTACAATCTTCCGAGAAAGGGTACTTCTCGCACCAAGAAGGGTCCGCCTTGGGTGGACCGCCACTAGTGGCAACATTGACCATGATACTCTCCCCATGCTTCGTCAGGAGCGGCGTTATGAAGACAAAAAATATGTCATAAAAGAATGCCACGATGAGGAGGACCGCTCCAACCTTGATGGCATTCAACTTAATCGTTTCCAAAAAGAGCATGCACATGCATATCCCAAAGACATTTTGAACAACTAGATAAAAGGCGATCGTGTCCGGATGGGGGATTGTAAACGCCACCCACAGCCAAATTGCACCCACGCTATACGAGATCACGACGGACGCAATATCCACAAATGAGGTCGGACCAAAGACTGACCAGAGGCAACTCAGACAATGTCCCTTCATCCCACCCCGAAGCGTCTCGCGTGTCACCGCCGTCTCGGAAAGGCACGGCACATGTTTCAACGGACCATCCCATCTCAATATGCGACAGAGTTTCGTGAATCCTGGATGGACAATAATTTGCGCAAACGCACCGGAACACCCGAAGGCATACATAATCTTGACGACGTTGTATATCTTGAAGAAGAATAAGATTAAGAGCGACGTGGAAGCCATAACAAGAAATCCCGCCGCATGCGCTGCGGTGAGCTCCAGCGATTCCTCTTGGTGTGCTCCACCACCTCCCGACTGTTGAATGGCGATGGCGGCAATAGCCGCATTGGATGCCGACGAAGAATTGTCAGATTGGTATATGGTACGTTCTTCCGGATTACCGTTTGACGGGGATGGTTCTTCCACCTCCAGGGATGCACGTCGACCATTACTAGTTTGCCTCGTCCCATTTCCATCCATCAAATCCATTCGCACCTTTAACTCGCGTTGTATCTCAATTGCCTTACAAGCTCTTCGAATTTCTGAACTGGACATGTAACTACTTATCCACGCCACAAAGACCCCAAATGCCCATATTAATATGGCACTGACATTGTACTGAGGACGGTAACGTTGGTAGATGCTAAGCAGGATGGGATCCTCCTCTGCCGATCCACGGATCAAATCCAACAATTCCGCAGATTCTTGCATGGTAACGTACACAGCCGGGATTGTCACTTCTTCCACTGTCTTGGGAATGGAGGAGTCGCCATACAGCCAAATATGTAAGTCCCATGCACAGCATGCTTCGTAGTACGTGGTGGGTGTTGATCCACCACTATTACTACTACTGTCGTCGTCTTTAGCGGTGGTGACATTCCGTCCAGTGATCAAGCATCGTTGACTCTCACACTTGTTACCAAATGACGACGACGACGAGGAATCGTACTTGACACACAGATTTTCCGATCCACGACCGGTCAACAATCCGTCATTCGTCATTCCATCATATCCCCCCGGCAATTTCCCAAGGGATAATTTGGTAAACTCCTCGGAGGGAATGAGCGCTTTGCCAAAATCACAATCATAATCGTACTTATCACCTGGCCAAATCATATCCTGTATCGTATAATCATCTCTAGTTTTGGCATCATTCTTCGTCTCCTCCTTTGTTTGTTCTTCATCATTATTGTTATTGTTACTCTCTGAAGTGGAAGATGAATTGGTATAATTCAATCCATACCGTGAAGACAACGATCCATAAATAATTATTGCGGAAGCACCCAATCGTTGTGCCGATAATGCCTTGTATTCGAAGGAGCATAGACCGCGTGGTACCAAGATTGCGGAATTAGAGTAGAGTGATTGTTTTGTACTATTATTGTCGGTGGAATAATAATTGGCAGTGCCCTCGGATTCGTTGCAAAGATATAAATCATCATTGGGGGGGAAGGATGGTACCACTCCCACTCCATTGATCGTGGTAGTAGTGTCACTAGTAGTAGTGCTTTCAAGATTGATTGATGAAAGTGACTGTTGAAATAATTTGCGACTTTGATCAAATCTTGCTACCTGACCACCAAAACTCGCCTGACTTGCCAGGAGTGTAATTATGCTATTGGAATTCGGAATAACAATATCTATGGCGGCGGTGGGGAGTATGGCATTGGTAGATTGGGGAAGAAGTAATAGTGGTAGTAGTAGTAGCAGTAGAGAAAGTTGCGAGAGTAGAAGAAGATGGTAACATTGCCGGTACGACCCAATCGTAGTACTAGTTGCCGATGCCAATGCCATTTTCACGTTCCAAATGTTCTATTTCTCTCTCTCTCTCCCTCTCCGAAGCAAATGACTAGATATATGGATATCTCTATTGCTTGTTGGTCGGTCGGAGCTCCAAGCCAAGTTTGAATAGGTATTATGGATTTCAAATGACCGGGGCCACTTCGGCCCAAGAGATAATCACTCCAGCCCTAAAAAAAAATTCTGCCCCCCGAAAAGATTATTTGAAAAAATTTCAGAAT
>JALLAX010000274.1:0-13287 GCA_036939555.1 Discostella stelligeroides
TGGAGGCAGTTCGAGTTTCTATTTAGTATTAAGTTATCATTATAAACGCGCAGTGAAATCTGAATGGTAGTTGTCTAATTATTTTACAAATACATTAAATATTAGCCTCATTATTCCGATTCGAATGTAATGCCGCGGCGAAACATTGGAAATCATCATGGTCAAACAGAAAAGGGGGGAAGGAGGGCCAGTGGGATCACTGTGTGAACATTTTTTCACCAAAAGGAAATATTCCTGCCACCTCATCCGTGATAGGTTTTTGTCAAGCATGTCACTCCTCATCACTTTGGGTTTACTAACACCTGGTGATAGTTTGCAATTTGCAAACCATCACCAAGAGTTTGCAAAATCAGGCTAGTTTTCAAATAAACGATAACATCACCATCATGCAAGAAGAATGGAAAACCTCAAGAAACATAAATACTAAATACAATATTTGCAAGTCTTGAACTTTGTACTTATGTATCATTACCATGTTTTGAACCTTTTTTTTGAATTAAGAATGAGAAAATGTAGTCAAAGTAGCTGTTATTTGTGTTTTGACTTGTGTGGACCTTATTGAATAATAAGTCTTTGTTCCACAAAAAAATAATATTTTTATTAAACATTTGTTCAAGGGATGTAGTCCCTTCATACTTAGTTAATGTTAAGCATTTTTGACAGCATACAACTCATTAAAAGTAAGAGCCACAAAAACAGAAAAGTTGTTGTTTCTAATAATAAGCATTTCATTAATGCTTGGCATGATTCTATCACAGATAACACATCTGATACAGCACTTTAATTTGAGTATGTGTCATTTGCTCCTCTTGAAACTGTTCCACTAACTCAGGAGCCTCAAGATCGAGGTCTTCTGTCTGCTCCAAAAGCCAGCAAAGCTCCAATGCCACCCTCCCTTGAAGCTCGGCCTCGTGTGGGTTGTCCTAGGATGGAAGATTCACATAGTTGGCATAGTCTGTGAGACGAGAATTGCAAAGAAGAATGAGGACTAATAATTCCTGCCTCACAACAACAATCGTACCTTTGTGTCTAAACAAATGACATGAATTGCCTTAAAATCTTCAGTCGGTTCTCTCGTTTGCAAATCTTCTACCACGGCATCATAAATTCTCTCTTCAAATGCAATCACAACATCATGTTTCTGCACAGCAACAGACGGTGTATCTTGCCATCGTTGGGGTGCAAGCTATCAACAATCATAATAGAGGGAAGGAAATTAGACAATATGAAGCGATAGGATAAAGCATCAAAACTTCCTCAAGTTGTTCATAATATACCTTTACCGACGAGCCACGTTTACACAACTGCAACACACCATTATGTAGAAAGTACGCCTCGTCTTCTGGAGTAGCTGAGAGCGATCGATACATTTCAGCATAGGGAGTACCAAATTTGAATATGCGAGGCTCCATGGCCGACTTTCCCGGTAGACGAACCTGGGTTCCGGTGCCATAACTCTCTACTGTTAGACCTGGTATGGGTATTTGTGTGTTTCAATAGATACGCATCGAGGAGAGAAGATTTTTGCAATCCCCGTCCCGCCCCAAATAGAAAACGAAAACAAGAGACATGAATTTTTTTCCATTGAATTCATTATGTATAATAATATATGCATCATTTTCCCGTTTTCTTACCTGCATTTTGTAACACGACATGTGCCTCCATCGATCTGTTAATGTTGGAAGAACAGACGGTCCCGAAAGATAACTTCGACGGCCGACGACGTGCCGAGGGGGGTGGCATTCCGGGAGGTGTCGAGGGACGATGGATCCCGGGCACAAAACTCATCGTGAAATAAATATCGCGGATAGGTAGTACAAGATGATAATTGATAATTGATGATAATACTATGATGCTACAATATCAACGACTCGCAACTCGCACCACACCATCAACAGCCATCAACCATCAGTGACCTCCATTTGGCGATTAGATATTACCACGCGGAGAGGTCCCAGGTCAGAATGATCGCTAAAACAAAAATCAATTCGATCTCCGATCTCTAGAAAATGAAAATGAAATGCCAGCTACTACCACCATCATAGATCATGATCTCCTAATTCCGTTCACCGCTCACCCCGCATCCATTCCCATATCTCATCTCTCTATTCATTCATCCAGAACATCATGACGCGCTATTTTGAAACTGCCGGCTCTGACTTGTTCTACCCAGCACCAGCACCTGCTGCTTCCGGACACGATGACAATGACAGCAACAATTTCGCCGCAGCTAAACAAATATTGGCATCTGCCATTCAGAAAAAGAATCTTGGGAGGGATAATCCATTGATAAGTCAAGGTCAAGACGAAATAATGGAGCGTATGATCCAGATGATGCTGATGTCGTCGCAGCAAGCAGCGGATACATCGTCGTCATTCGCCCGCGCCAATGACAATTCTAATGCAAATCAAATGTCAGCAGCTGTGACCAATGATACAGCGCAAAATGTTCCGTTTCAGAGGAGATTCTTCGAAAAGGAGAGAGTGCGATCGAAGGCGTTNTTGGATGGCAGCCTACTTAGATTCGTACCTTCTATTGACGAACAAGTTGAGTTGTTGTGGAACACGCATGGTCATCCCGTGGGAGAACGATTTGCACCCAATGTTGTTGCCGAGGGGGTACGGCTACATCCAAACATTAGTGTTATACCTGAATGGAACAATTACGAGGATGTTGATGACAGTGATGAAAATGGTAATCGACGTGCGTGTGGAGTACGAGATGACATCGCATTCCGTGCTGGATTACCCATGCCTCTATTACGAAGTGGGGCACGAGATGCCATCTCTCTGTGCGGCGAGTGTGGCTGGCTGTATGGACGTGTGGCATCCTACGTCGAGTCTATCTTGGAGGAGGATGAAGACGGTGTCCACTGCTCTACGGCTCGTGCATTGGCGGTGAGATTAGATGACGAGTTGGCGGAATACCACAATCATCTCTCCTTGTTGGAAAGTGAGCTCCCGCCTTTGGAGCTCACAACCTCCTTTCTCCAAAATGCACCAAACGTTCGATATCTGACGCTTCGATCGCTCGCGTCTCGTTTACTCCCGATTAAGGATCATTTGTGCACTCTTGCCATCCTTGCTGACGGGGTGGGTGCCTACAATCTACGGGGGGGCAAGCTCCTGTCTTCGTTGCTTCGACTGTCTCTCGATGGACATCATCCCACCTCACGGCGTACCAAAATGGTACGGTCCATCGCTGCCGATTGCTCAATACCATGGTATAAAATGTTACATCAATGGATGACGCAGGGTGTCTTGGAGGATATCCATGGCGAGTTTTTTATCAAGGATGTCCGACCAAAGCACATGCTGGTAGCTGGGGTGGGGAACAACAATGACATTATGGCATTCTCTTCTAGCTACTACACGTGGCACCAACGATTTGTGTTAGTGGAAGGACAGATTCCTATGTCCTCGTGTGGAGGATTAATGGATATTATGACTATGGATTTGGCGCGCGAAGTACTCCTCGTTGGGAAGGGGATTAACTTCATTCGGCATTGTCTTCAGGATAAGGATTGGGAGTTGACGGAAAAGGTGGATGAACGTGAGCCTATGTCAAACGGTAGTGGCTATTCGTCAGAACATTGTCAACCGTACAACTTTGTTACTCTAATGGACGGAGCCCGCGGCAATCAAGACATCGACGAGTCGAAGTATGTATCCACACTTAACAATGCCGTGATGAAATGTTCTACAAGAATACAGTCACACATTCTCGAGTCGCTCACAGAGAAACATTGCATGATGCAGCATCTCCTCGCCCTGAAACAGTTCCTTTTGCTTGGTCAGGGCGATTTCGTATCATCATTTGTCGAAAGCTTGCATAATGAATTTCGTGGCAAGACGTCAACAGCGGGTATCTATTCACACACACTCTCGTCGCTTCTCGAAACGTCGTTGCGGACAACGACTGCTCGATTCCTTCCCAACTTTGTTCTGGGGAATTTAGCAGCTCGATTAAAGATTGATGAACATGACTACAAGGCTCGTGACGAAGAAATGATACCCTGGAATGACAACGGTGACTCTACACAAGACCCATGTGACTTTATTTATCTTGATTACAAAATATGCAATCCGTTGGATGCAATCGTACATGCATCTGCCATGGAAACTTACCATCAGTTGTTCCTTTTCCTCTTTCGCCTAAAACGCGTGGAATGGATGCTTAACAATTCGTGGCGACAGAGTACGTCATTGAATCATGCAATCCTCATCGAAGCAAAAGCGGGAGGAGTAGATGCACCAGCCATCGGCAATGCTGCCGAACATTCAGCATCCCTGTTAAGACGGATTTCGTCAACTCGGCAAACAATGCTTCATTTCATATCCAATTTGCAGAACTACCTAATGTTTGAGGTTCTCGAAGGTGGCTGGGACGGATTGGTTCAGTCCTTGAGCAAAGCTGGGTCGCTTGATGATGTCATTCGGGCACACGATACTTATCTAAATAAAATTGTGGACAAAACTCTGCTGAGTATTAACGATGATGAAAACAACAAGAGCAAGTCCCTCGAGAATTCGCTGCAGAACCTCCTTTCCATCGCACTAAAGTTTGGAAAGTTTCAGGATCACATATTCAGCAATTCCATTGCAGGATTAGATAAAGCCGCAAACATCCGCAAGAAGGTTGACGAAAGAGCTGACAAGGGCGATTGGGGACGTACTACTTTGGACACGGAAGAAGGCAGGGTGTTTCTATACTTGGCCGATTCGAAGTTGTTTGATTTCGTCGATAAAACCACACGGGACTTTGACACAACGCTGAGTGATCTTCTGAAAATGATGAGCAAGCAAATCGATGAGGTTGACTGCAGTGCTAGTGTAGATGATGAGCAAGAAGAAGCAGACCTTGTCATGCGCAACAATGATGCATTTCCATTCCTACTCTTCAGGCTTGATTTTAGTGGTTACTACGCAAGGCAAGCATCGGAAAGTCGCGGAAATAAACGGTGACGTGGCTATTATGTTTTTTATTGTTCAATCAATACGGATATCGTTTTTCCGTGTCGTCCTGTTGCATTTGAAGGTAGCGTGCATAAAAAACACCTAATTGCTCCTATTGAAAGTGAGTTCGTAGTGCAAAAACTAGCCTACGTGCGCGAAGAATGCAATTCACGCCGAACAGCACTGACAAGAAAATACAAACGTATTCCAAGTATTCACGATTAGAACTCGACCAAAACAACTTGAGCAAAATTCCGTAGAGTCCTACAGCATATTTCGACAAAGCGATGCTCCTGAGATTGCATTTAGTAGAAATGAGGCAGATGAAACTAAAGATGATTTGCATCATATTCTGCATTGAACTGCAATCTCTGAAAGACCAGAACATTTTTGCAAAATATCCATGACTACATATGAATAAGGCATGTTGAATGCATCGTCTCGCCTTTTTGAAGGGTGACACTGTTGCATTCTCCTTACTTGCGGTCATGTGTGATAGTTTTACCTTTGAATTTTAGAATTTTGCTTCGAATGGATGATCGATTTGTCGATGCATTACGCATTGTTGATGTTATGAGACACAAAAGTACTTTTCATCGACCAACTCCGAGCGCGCACGCCATTATTTTGAATTGTGTTGGCGGGAAATCTTGATTCGACACGTGACACGTGGATGAATCGAGGAGATGCTTACCTACTTCCACCCCCACACCTTCTCACCCTCACCAACATCAATCACTCCTTCACTACAATGGCCGTTGTCCACAATCCCAGTCATTGTCTCTTCGCCGTGCCCAAAAAGGGGCGCCTTTACGAGCAGGTGACAGACATGCTCAAGGGTGCCGGAGTTGAATATCACCGCGAGCCGCGACTTGACATTGCCATTTGCAAGGATCTAAACATGACCATGGTATTCTTGCCGGCGTCCGACATATCCAAATATGTCGGCGAGGGCAATGTAGATATTGGCGTGACTGGTATTGACATTGTAGAAGAAAATGCATCGGAAGTGGAACGCGTCATGGATTTGGGATTCGGAAAATGCAGACTGTGCGTACAGGCTCCTGTGGCTAGTAACATTACCGATGTCAAGTCCCTCGCAGGGAGACGGATTGTTACTAGCTTTCCAACGCTCACGAAAAAATTCTTCGATCCGTTGGACGAGGAGTTGGGAGTCAAGACAAACATTCGGTTCGTATCAGGGTCGGTTGAGGCGGCGTGTGGTCTTGGATTGGCGGATGCAGTTGTGGATTTAGTGGAAACCGGCACAACGATGAAGGTGGGTATTAAACACGAGTGAATCTTGTTTATGAAACATGACACTTATGCTCTTGTATTCCATAACTCATTTCCATATTCTTGCAATGTATCCGTTGCATTCATCAGGCTGCTGGGCTGGAGATAATTGCAACTGTGCTTCAAACAGAGGTAAAGTTCACTCGCTTATGCTACTAAATCTCTTGCATCATTCGTAAAATCTCAACAATACATCCCATGTTTGTTTTAGGCGGTGCTAATCACCAATCCTCAATCCACTCACAAGAACATTGTCAATTTACTGAAGCATCGAATCGAGGGATTCATCACCTCTAAAAAGTTCGTCATGGTTTCGTATAATTGTAGTAAGGAAGTATTGGAGGCCGTCATAAAAATCACTCCGGGCAAACGATCCCCTACAATTACTCAACTTACAGATGGAGGACATGCGGTTTCAAGTCTAGTGAAAAAGGGCGAGGTTGTAAAGGTGATGGATGATCTCCATGAAGCTGGTGCACAGGATATATTGGTCTTCGAGTTGTCGAACTCTCGTATGTGAAATGAATTGCCGCATCGTTACTAACACCGTCCAGAGTTTGGATCTGCACGCACGTTAAAATCTGTTTTCGGCTATGGTCAGGACATATCTGTGTGGGTATAACATTCTCTCTGTGTTCCTTATTTACTTTGGAATATACATGATCGACACTGATATGAATGATAACAAAAACACAAATGTAACTAATGCCCGACGGTCAAATATCTATTGAGTACTCGGACTATCGACAAGACAACCCATATCTTCGCACCATTGTATATATGCACGCCAATGCCTATCACCTTCCTTGAGAGTTTCATAGTCTCCCAATACGAGGATGCCACTCTTTGCTCGTGTTAATGCAACATTCATTCGCCTCCAATCCTTGAGAAATCCAATCCTTCCATGACGATTTGACCGAACTGCAGAGAATATTATCAAATCACGTTCTCTTCCTTGGTACGCACTGTTCGAACGAAAATTTTGAGTTGTGAGCATTTCTCAACAGTATTTGCGGGGGGAAAGGACAAGGGCTCAACGCTAAGACTCACTCTACTGATTTTACCTCGATTTCGTGCGGAAAGGATTGCATCAGCTCACGTAGGTTCAAATCTCTCGCCATCATAGTTTTGATGAGTGATACCTGACCGGAGTATGGAGTTACAATTCCAATTGATCCATCAAATGAAGCCTCCTTCCTTAGCAAACTTGAGAGTATCTGAACAATCTGCCTTGCTTCCGCCTCATTCCTATAGCTGGTGGCCGAATCAGTCCCTGATGTTGAGAAAGACAATTCTTCCCCAGATACGACAGCTTCATTACTCTCATTGTTACGTCCTCCAACATGGACAAATCGAACAGAATGGTCATCAGTATTCGACGGATACATGGCGCGAAGATGCTGTGGAAATGTCCGTGAGCTGCCAAGCTCGAGAGGAGACGAGAGTAAACCATTGTAGAAGATTGCGCTCGGAAATGCAGCGATTGATGGATGCATCCGATATTGTACAGAGAGAAGCAATGAGCCCGCATACATCTTCTTATATGAAGTGGCTACGTCTACAATCTTCGAGATTGCTTGTCTCGTTGGTTTGCTCTGTAAAAATCGACTGTCCAATGGCGTAGTGTCCTTCTGCGCTGTGACTGTGACCGGTTGAGGCAAGGTCGATGCAAGTCTAGACATGAGGGAAACGGATAGGGGCGATAATCCTGTCGATGACGAATCGCTCTTAACAGTTGGTGGAAGTTGACAGGGATCTCCAAGCAGAACAAGAGATCGGCAGCTCATCGTGGAAACAATTGGGATGAGAGTAGCAGGTTCCACGCTCTGGCATGCTTCATCAACAAGAACAAATGGGGTCGACAAAGGAGGCAGATTGTCAGGTGCAAATTCACGAATGATACCAAACTGTGTCTTGGGGCGTGTGTCAACTGCAGCCTTCCTCGTGCTACCTTTCATCACGTCCTCCTCCTCCTCGGGGTAGATTCCGCATGCTGCCAAAAATTGCGCATCCGCGGCTCCGATCGAAGTTGCCACGATGATATCAGCCTCACGAAGCGCCCTGGTCGCAGCTATGTTGCATGCCTGGTTGTTGATTAGTTTCAACCACCCCATCACAAATGATGAGTAATATATTGTAGAAGAAACTATCTTACCTGAATTGAGTCTTTCACGGCACTTGTGACGGCATCCCGTTTAGCTCGTTCGGCAGAAAGTGACCCCTTGTTAGTGCGTCTACTACTGCTTTCATTTGACACCTTTTTGATCTTGGCAGAAATTCTTGTCGCTTCTTCAAGAGCTTTCTGGGCGTTGGGATCACGCTGGATGGCAGCTTCAAGCGTATGATCCCACAATGACTCCGACACACCAGAGGGTTTCCCAACACGTACAACCTTGAGCCCAAGGCGAAGAAATGTCTCTGCGAGATTATCAGCACCGACATTGCTAAATGCCGTCGCAAGGACTTTGCAGTTGGATGAAAGACTACGACATTGGTGCACAAACCCAAATGCGATCGAACCCGCTGTCGTCGTCTGTTGGAAAGAATATGGTTCATGTGATTGTTTGAGAGAAAACAGCACAGCACAAGGAATTGTATTCCGAATTACGCACCTTCCCAGTGCCTGTATAAATTTATTGATGTGCAGTAACGACCAATATAATGAGACATAGCTGATTTGAGAACGCGCGACGGACAAAAACACAGAGCAGATTATTAATACCTGGAGGCCCCTGGATAAGTGTCAATCGACGAGTGAGTGCAGCTCTGATTGCAGTTAGTTGAGGTTCATTGTGTTGAGGAAAGAGCTTAAGCGGATTCGTTTGAATGTAAGAAATCACTTGATTTGCCAACTGAGTCGATGCAGGCAGCGGCGGTTTTGCCAACTTCTTTGGCTGAAGGATCATCAAATTCAAATAGAACATCGTTAAAAATGTAATGTCGCTAGTGATTGACGTTAGACTTCAAATCACCATTTTCTTACCAAATCTCCCAAACTAGGGTTGCTCATTCCATCCAGCATTACTTCGTCTTTAATTGCAAAGGTTGAGAGTATTGCATCCTTCAAAAGAGGATCCATCTGAAAGCCGCCCACACGCTTATCATACATCGAACCATACGAGTTGTCTACTCCCTCCCGTTGTGGCATAGCTGTCAATTGTCCCAAGGCAGCCACCATCCGCTTAAATGGAACATCCGAGAAGAATCTANGAACGGCATCTCTACCCACAAATGCAGATGCCGTTCCTAGAAAGTCACCATTCCCTCTTGGTTGAAGTGACAAGACAATGACATCATTGCGTGAAAATTTGTGATTTGGTGGTAGTGGCGATGGGCCAGAAGCGACCGACTTCGTTGTAGCCGTGGTGGTAGAAAAGAAGGTAGTAGTGGCATCTAATGACTTTTCCAATCGATAGACTTCATCACTGAATAAATTGCCACGACGTTGCGGGTGTACATCGAAGAGCGCATGTCCAGATTTCTCCAATACGAATGGATCGGCAAGGGATGCCTCGAGTCGAGTAATAACTTCAGATTCCTACCGTAATTAGTCAATGAAAAGAATTAGGTGGAAGAAAATCTCGAAAGATCACGATGTTGTTAACACATCAACTCACCTCCATCTGGTATTCTTCCGAAATTAGCTCTAAGAAAGTGGAGTGATACGATGCCAGTGAATTGTACAATTTCAACCGTTTACGTGCCCGCCCTCTCCCTCCTCCTCCTCCTCCAGCAGAAGCAACAGTAACATCATCGTCGTCATCGTCGTCATTGATTCCAACTCGACTCGACTTCACATCGACAGTTTTATGCTTCCATTCAGAGTTGGTCATTGGTGTCGAAGTTAGTATTTGTGTAGCCGTCGCGAGGGACGGCGGTGTAAACAGCGAGCCATTGTCAACGTTACCGCGTTGCATCCGGGCGGTACGTCTATCCGATGCCTTTTGCTTTCGCATGACGAGTGTGGCTGTTCGTCGATTTGAATTGCTTGTCGATAACGGTGGATTGATGAGCCGAGTTCCATGAAACGAGGAGGGGCAATAATTGAATGCCCATGCTTGCAACTGAAAGAAAATGGTGGATAGGCTCAGACTGATTAAGAAGATGGCGCCGCCTCCATTTGCGATTCTCGACAGTATCTGCTTCGTCATGATTGCCTATTGGATCAAGACGGCGCTAAACTACTCTGCTGGCCGGCATTGAATAAAGATTAAAGTGGCATAGAAAAGATGGAACAATCAGTCCACCACCCACCACCTGCTGTTCGCTTGCTTTTGCTCCTTCTTCTCCTTCTTCTCGTTCTTCTCTTCCTCCTCTTCTTTTCCTTCGGCTCTCTTCCGTTCTTGATTCTGGCGGGAGGGGGAGAATCTTCGACAATTTACGAAAGGAATCAGTACCATAATATCACACACTCGCATAGACAGCATTTTTTAAGTATCACCTCCTCCTCTCGCTCGCTCGCGGCATGCATCGTCCTACCTCGAGGTCCTCCTCGATCTCGATTGTCACAAACATCTCACAGAAACCAGAACAAAAGTGAAGTAATTATTGTTCTCCACTCGTTTACAGAGGGTGAAAATCATTTTTGTCATGTGGTTATAATATCTCTACAAGCTCAATGAGTATTAGTAATTGTTGCTGAACTTGACAAAATTTTTACCAATCATTCAGCATCAGCAGCATCAATATCAACATCCCTCAGCAAATCACCTTCCAATCCTCTTCTTCGTCTCATTCTAGGCAACTGCTGCTTTGGCCATCCTATCATGATTAAACCTGCTACCATATCATTCTTTCCGCACTGGATCAATTCTCGAAATGCATTTGTGTTGATTACAGGTCCAGTCGCCCACTTTGCACCAAGGCCCTCAGAGTGTAAGCTTAGCAATAGATTTTGAATAGATGCACACGCGGAAGCATAGTCCTCCAATTGTTGGATTGTTGCAGGGGGAACGTATGGCAGTTCTTTGTATGGGTCTTGTCCATAAGGAGAAGTATCACTCAACGTCTGATCTTCCATTCCACTTACGGTAACTGCCACAAACGCTGGTATATTGGACCATTTCTCTCTTTTTCGCATCGCCTCGCTACGGCATGCCTCCTCTCCACTCAGCTTATTCTCAATTAATCGTTGGAAAGTTACTTCATACGCAATATCTGATAATCTCGTCGATGCAACTGATGGAGTCAATATGCGATGGAAGGTTGTAGGTTCAGTAATTTTATGGTTGGGTGCCGTAGCAGCACATTGGACACCACGGGAAATTGCTTCCTGANGTTGTAGGTTCAGTAATTTTATGGTTGGGTGCCGTAGCAGCACATTGGACACCACGGGAAATTGCTTCCTGAAGGAATTGTTCGCCAGGTGATTGATCTTGTTGAGGTAGCATGAAGTTTGAAATCGTACGTCTCGACGAAATGAAGTGCTGGAATTTGTTGGCTGATAAATTTGGATTTTGTGGTATTATTTTTCTGTCCGGCACATTGGAGACATCATCATCAGATGAACCATCCTCTCCCCCTTCTCGATAGGAATTATTCATGCATGATTTTCTCCTCCGTGACGGATGAAAGGGCACTGTTCTTGACAACAACATGGTCGTTGATCGACATCGAAGGCCGGGTAATGGTGATGGCGGCGGTAGCGGTAGCAGCTGCTGATGGTGCCGCCGCCGCTGATTTGTCAAACACACCCCGCGATCAACCACAAGACAAGAAAGCGTAGACCATGAATATATCCTTGTATTGGGAGCCAATAGCGTCTGCAGGAGGACATGTGAGTGGAAATGAAGGATGTTTCTGTTTAACATCATTGTCAGAAGATTCTTCACTCTCATTTCGTAAAAATTATGATTTTGCATTTGCACTTTTGGCGGGAGTTGGACTTCTCGCACGTGCACAATGCAATGCATGAGCATGAGACCATGAGAATGAGAAATGAGTAGTAGTTGTGTCCTACTCTAGGCCCATCGACATCGGCTATTACTTATCATGATCGACGACATACTCGACCACATTGGCAACCGAGTAACGGTGTCCACCATTTCGGGATTGTTTGCCGGGGCCACTTACGCCTCATACAAGGGCTTTCCCATCGTCAAAACATCGGCGTCAACGGCGGTTTCCTTCGCGTTGGTTTCGACGGCATGCTTTGTTCTGGAGCGAGGGGCGAATGCTATTCTCAATCGATCTCCGATATCACTGTTTGATGATGGCCATGATGCTGAAAAGGCAATAGATAGCAATGTTTGTTATGGTATCGCTTCATCTGCAATGCCATCATCAACCATACATCATCCCAAACTTCACTATGGGTCGCATGCACTCGGGGGTTTCATGGGGGGATGCGTCGTTGGGTTCTTGTTCCAGGGCAAACCACTTGCGGGGGCGTTACTATTAACGCCAATTATGCTCGGTATTGGGAAAATAGANCTTGTTCCAGGGCAAACCACTTGCGGGGGCGTTACTATTAACGCCAATTATGCTCGGTATTGGGAAAATAGAATTGTCTCTAGATGATTATCGAACAAAAAGACTGCGACAATTAATGGAAGATGATGATCTCCAAAAAGGTTAAAATGATTTGTCCTATTTTTACATCATCAGCTGTCTTTTTCACCCGATGATGCATGAATATTATAGGTAGCCGTGTCATATCTTTATCGTTCAGTTCCGCTGAATTTCTCTGTGTATGACACGATGGATAATTGTTTCAAAAATAAAATTTCACGCAAGTTCTCTACAATATGGCTGCTGCTCATTGTTAGGAACTGTTTGAATCGTTGGGAAGAATCTCATCATTTTGATCAGTCATCTAGTGTAGTTTACACAAAAAGATTAATCTTAAATACTCCGTGACGAACACATAACATAATCAACCAAAGAATGACTTTCTCATTCTCAACCAAAGGGCCCGTGACTCTTCGATATCACGAGCCTTTTGCTTCTCTCGGCGCCGCTCTGATTTGGATGGATCGATTATCATATCACACAGGTGATCAAGTGCACCGCACTGATCCTCACTGCAAAGCTGAA
>JALLAX010000275.1:0-14410 GCA_036939555.1 Discostella stelligeroides
TTCCGATCTTATTGGAACCGTGGAATCGGCAATTCTACCCAAATTTGTTGGTAAGATACAGCAAGTGCCACCCATGTACAGTGCTATTCGAATTGATGGCCAACGGTTGTATGAAATTGCACGAGGGGGCGACTCGAAAAAGGCAGAGGCGGTGGAAATTCCTAAACGGGAGATTGAAATTTATGGATTGCAGGTCGGCACTGTCTTGGAGGAAAGTGCCATTCGATCGGGGATAGTAGATGGTCCGAGGTATCGGGAGCAAGTAAAGGCACAGGAAGAATCTACCGCTGCCGCTGCGTCCGCTGGAGACGATGGTGATGCCGATTATAAAGCTGTAGTTGCGAATAATAATGAAAAAGAAGACAATGCCAAGGAGGAAGACGCAAAAGGAGGAGACAAAGGTAAGAAGCGACGTCGCGACCACGACAAGAAAAACAACACCAAAAAAGCAAGCATCTTCAACGAAGAGAACGTACCTTCCATCCAACTGCACGATGGCAGTGGTACTTCCACCCTACAACTGCCGCAATTCAAAATTAACGTTCAATGTGGTGGTGGGACGTACATTCGATCACTGGTGCGTGATATCGGGTATGAATTGAATACCGTCGCTACAATGACGGGATTGGTAAGATTGAAGCAGGGCCCATTTGTTTTAGAGGATGCATTAACGAAGGAGAATTGGACTGCGGACAAGATATATGAAGCAATTCGAGAGGCGAATGAGAAAAGATGAAGTAGATGGCAACGGAGGAATTTCGCCACATCATACTGAGGACAATCACAGGAACTACAGAGTGAGTTTGTCATTAAGCACGTGTGTGATTAGGCTTGGCTAGAGATCTGCAGTGACTATTTAAACAGTTCAATCTCTACTACGGCACATTCAACAACCTAATGTACTACAGCTCAACTGCCAATTCAAATTCATACCCACAATATATATGCAGTTGCATCGACAAATCTCAGCATGTATCCATTAATAAACACGTGCTACTGGCGGAACAGTCTTACATTCCTCCTCGTCCAAAGTGTAGTAATGAATTGGCCTGTATCCAATCTTCGTCTTCCCTGCCTTCTCATCATAGTACGCCAACGAGTGCTTCATCCACTCATCGTCCAATCTATTCGGGTAATCCTCATGTGCATGCGCCCCCCGACTCTCCTTACGGTTTTCAGCTGAATGCATTGTCGTGGCAGCGCATGCCAACAAGTTGCGCAACTCGAGCGTCTCGACTAGGTCTGTGTTCCACACGAGAGACTTGTCAGTGACGTGCACATCATTGATCTTTTGAACAACTTGATCAATCTCGGCTTTACCCTCGGCCAGCAATTCTGAGGTACGGTACACTGCTGCCTTGTCTTGCATGACTTGCTGCATTTCGGATCGAATAACTGCGGTAGGAGTTGTTCCATTCGAATAACGCAATTTGTCCAATTCTGCGACGCTGTCCATTCCAATGTCAGCAGGTGCACTAGGGATGGCATCTCCTGGTGCAGCGATCTCGGCAATGCGATTCGCGCAAGCGCGACCAAAAACAACAATATCCAGGAGTGAATTGGCACCGAGCCGATTGGCACCATGCACGGACGCACATGCCGCCTCACCAGCAGCAAAGAGTCCTGGAACGACCTCATCAGACTCGTAGGATCCATCGGCATTGAAGTTGGTGCGAATCACCTCGCCCAAGTGATTGGTGGGTATGCCACCCATATTATAATGCACCGTGGGCAACACAGGAATAGGTTCTTTGGTAACATCCACACCGGCGAAGATGGATGCAGTTTCCGAAATTCCGGGCAGCCTTTCAGCCAACAACTCTGCCGGCAAGTGATCCAAATGAAGATAGATATGATCTTTCTTTGGTCCCACTCCACGACCATCACGAATTTCCATCGTCATGGCCCGTGAGACGACATCTCGACTTGCCAAATCCTTCGCGCTTGGTGCGTACCGCTCCATGAATCTCTCTCCCTCACTATTCCTTAAGATTCCACCCTCACCACGGCATCCTTCGGTAATCAAACATCCAGCGCCATAGATTCCAGTCGGATGGAGTTGCACGAATTCCGCATCCTGATTGGCAAGTCCGGCACGCATGGCCATGGCATTTCCATCGCCGGTGCATGTGTGGGCGGACGTGCACGAGAAGTAAGTCCGCCCGTACCCTCCAGTGGCCAAGACAGTATTATTTGCCTTGATGCGATGAAGCGTTCCATCCTCCATGTTGAGCGCCATGGCACCCACACACCGTCCATCGTCGGTCATTAACAAGTCCATGGCAAAGTATTCAATAAAGTACGTGGTATCAAACGCCAGACTACGACCATATAGTGTATGAAGCATGGCATGTCCGGTTCGATCAGCGGCACAAGCACACCGATAGGCCTGACCCCCCTTGCCATACTCCAAGCTTTGTCCCCCAAACGCACGTTGGTAGATCTTCCCCTCCTCGGTGCGGCTGAATGGCAGTCCAAATTCCTCGAGTTCCAACACAGCCTTGGGTGCCTCGCGACACATGTAGTGAATGGCATCCTGATCACCGAGCCAATCACTTCCCTTGACAGTGTCGTACATGTGCCATCGCCAATCGTCGGGACCCATGTTACCAAGCGCGGCGTTGATCCCCCCCTGGGCGGCCACGGTGTGAGAGCGCGTGGGGAATAATTTGGATACGCAGGCGGTTTTGAAGCCGGCCTCGGAGAGACCCATGGCCGCGCGAAGGCCAGAACCGCCGGCCCCGATGACTAGGGCGTCGTAGGTATGATCAACGATGGTGTAGTCGCCGGTGAGGTTGGAGGAGAGGGCACGGGTGGTGGTTGCGATGGCAGTAGTAGTGGCGGCAGTGGGGGAGGCAGTCATCGTGATGGATTGCTTGGCGGCGGCGACATTGACATTGCGACGAAGGGCCGAAGATGATCTTCGCGCCAAAGTGGATAGCATGTTTATTGTTTAGTTTTCAAATTTAATCCGATGTAAGCAAAATATCAATTGAGGGTCTGAGTAGGGCGGCGGATATTGACCATGGACCACGATCCACGATATCTCCTATCGAATCTCTTGATGTTGATGAGAATCGGCTCGCTCGCCTCGGCCGATCGACGACACAGACAGAGGATGGAGGAGAGAAGAAGAGAACAGAAGGCAGCTGCTGGCTGCGAGAAAAAAATCTTGAAAATCTTTTCCCTCCCGCGCTGAGTCGAGTCAAGCAAATCCTTCTCGACCTCTCAACTCAACGACCGTTGAGTTGGCGGGAGAAGAAGACAATGTTGTTATGGACAGTGCACAACATCATTAATATTAATATTTTCAAAAATCCGGCTTGTAGATCAAACTTCGACCACTCCTTGGCCATGGAGACCCCACGCCATCGCCCGGCTGGATCCCGATTGGGTTACTTTTTCTTACTATGCGCTGCATCTATGAACAGTCCTACCGCAGACGCGGCTATCTACAATAGCGGCAGCATTGTTGCCACATCCTCATCGGAGGCGGCGGCAGCATTGCTCCTACTTTCTTCGTCACTCTTCACCGCATCCTCTGCCGCCAACACCGCCCTCGAGGAACTCGATCGTCCTCAGGCTGCATCCAAAGTGAATATCTGGGCATCCCGTGATGACAGCTCTGATGACGATGATGACGACGAAGACTCGGAAGACGGTGGAGAAGCTGGAGAGGATAAGTGCCTCATACGCAATCCAAATGGAACGTGCAAAACTTGGAATAATGTACAACACTTCTACAACGACTTTGGTGAGCTCGAACTCAAGTGGAGTTCGTGCAATGATCCCTACGATGATGGCAATCACGAAGACTTTGAGGTAGTGGCCACGGAAAGCTCCCTGTACCAAAAGATCATGTTCGAGGAGAACTTAAAGGCGGGAGACAAGTGTCTACGCCTTGATGCGACATTGCAACAGTGTTCAAGTTACCGTCCTCACTATCACGAGCCATTCGTTCATTTGAGCGCTGCCTATCTGAACAGGGGATATCTCTCCGGGGTGCGTCGTGTGGTATTTGTCGGTGGGGGAGATAGTATGCTCCTACACGAAATTCTCAAGTACGACAATCTTGAAATGGTATTGGGTCTAGAGCTCGATCAGAAGGTTACTCGCAATTCCTTCGAACATTTCAAGACCCAACCACACTTTGATAATCCCAAGGTACAATGGTGGTTTGGGGACGGGGCCAAGAGTTTAACGCTGTTGCCCCGATCGTACTTTGGTACTTTCGACTTGGTGTTGCTGGACTTGTCCGAAACGGTCATGAGCATGACGGTGACTAAAGGTCTTGACGTATTCGGCGCCATGAAGTTATTGCTTAGTCCTACGGGAATATTGGTCAAGAATGACTTTGGGTACTTTGAGAAATTGAGCAAAGTATTTGATACGTGTATGCAACTGCTCATGCCCGATGTGACCTACATTTGCGATTATGAATTGGTCTTGTGTAGTAGCGATGAAGTAAATTTGTTTGATCCGACATTTTATCACCTAAAGGGTGTGAAGGAGGGCAATGTGGAGACGCTGGTGTACAAGCCACAGGAGAATATCGATGATCATTGGGGACCTGTTACGGATTACAGCAAGTATTGGGGCGAGCCTCGCAAGTGCTTGGAGGCTGGGGCCGGAAATAACGACTCCACTGATGCGGAGAGTGTGGCCTATGCTGGAGTGTTGATGATTGTTGAGGCTGAGAATGTTTCCATGGATGTCAAGGATGCCAAGTCGGTTGCCGATGCATTGAAGACGCCGTTGGCAGAGCTGGGATACGATATCATTTCGACGACCACCCGATCGAGTACGACTGGAGGTGCATCGCTTGCTATTGCCATGGAGGAAGGATACATCCTCTTGGAGAGCTGGCCGGAAGCTAAGTATTGCAAGCTGGATATTCATCTGTGGGGTGCGTTTGAGAAGCAGGATGAGATTCGTTCGGAGTTGCTAAAAACGTTGGGCACCATCGCAGGAGATTGGCAGTCCTATCGCATCGTTACGGGGGGTATGCGTGGGACCAACACTCGTGCGAATGATTTGAAGACAGTTGGACCAGACTTGAAAAGTATTGGCCAGTGTGAGAAAGTCAAGGAGGGAAGTNTACGAATGTCATCACTCTCTGGAGTTGCGCTTCAGCGGATGAGAAAGAAATGGATTCAAGTCCCTACCATCGCGGTCTGGCATTGCAAAAGTGGCGAGATGCCATGAACACGAACGATACAGAATTCGTCATGTGCGGTAAGAAGGCCGACGTTGCGCTCAAGGAAATTTCGGCGAAGTTGCAGGGCATTAACGTAGTCGTTGTGGATGCAATGGCTCCGTCTCAACACGTCATGGGGTCGCACCAGTATTGGCTCAAGTATTGGAAGTCCATCAAAAAGCCCTTCCTTTTGCTGGTTCCCATCTTGGATGCAAATGATAGAGTGCGAACATTTTTCCTCAAATCGCGCTACAACCATGGAGACGTCGAGCCGGAGTTTTATTCAGAGATTTACGTCGGAGATGGCAAAAAGACCATGTCCTTTGGAATGATTCACGAGGGTAATTCCGAGTCGCTACAGAAGCTGCTCCGTGCGCAGGTAAAGCTTGATCAGACTGACGTCGTGAAATTTTCTGATATTCGCAAGGTAACCATCCGGGGCGCTATGAGGGAACAAACAAATTACAACCCCGTGACGTTCAGCTGGGCTGACTATGATCAGCGACCCGGATTGGAACAATTCTACAGCCAGCGCCCTGTCGGCATCCAGACCGTGTTTCAGCTAGGACTGGCCCCAAATTCGAAGAAAGAATTATCGTTCCCAAGCATTAAGAACGCATTCAAGATCGCCATGCGAAAGTTGGACAAAGACTCGACAGAGGCCTTCCACGAAATCGGAGACGGTGGACTCTACATTGGTCTTTCTTCCAAGGGACAAGTTGTAGTCACTTGGGACGGGGCGGAGAGTGTCAATGTGAATATATTTGTTTACGACGAAAATGCTAACATCTACGATTTGTTTGCCTCGCACTTTGGAGAGAATTTGCCTCCCTTGAAGCTCATGTTGCGAGACGAGCAGCCTCGCGGATACGGTAAGGTAATCAACAAGTCGGACCGCGTCAATTCCGAGGAAAGCCCCGACTGCTATGATTTCTATAAGCTGTGCCCAACCCTGGCCAAGAAGGGAAGTTGCGATGAAGGCAATGGAGTTCCGAAGGAATGGATGTTGACGAACTGCATGTTCTCGTGCAACCTTTGCGACAAGGATAATTCATATGTCAAATCGGAGCTTTAAGAAGAAGAGAATGATGTATGCACTTGATGAAAGTTGAAGTCGGTAGATAACAAACGATTGAATATATATTACACGCTTGATTCATTTTTCTAGCGAGGGTAATTCAAGGACAAGAGCATAAATGCGATTTGAGCAGCTCAAGATTGCCTAATTGATTTATGCCCTTAGAGATGGCAGGATTTCATTCTAGCAATGAGCACTAAAGTGTTGCCAACTTCTTTCCACTCCTCTTTTTACTGCTGTTTCTCAATCTTCTCCCCTCAAGACTACGTCCTCGACTACTACCCCCACTGGTACGATCATTATTTCGAGATTTCCTCTCACCCACTTTCTGTGGTGTCTTATCACCGTATTGACCCGTGATATGCTTGCTGCTCTTTAATTTGGATTTCTTCGTTGGTATTTTTGACTCGTCTTTACCTGCGGTTGATACTTTTTTCCTATTGCTGTTGCTCATCATGTCGACATCATCGTCTTCATTTTCATCATCTCCTTCGATTGGTTCAGGTTTGTTTGTGTTATTGTCACCTCCAGCGAATAAATTAGACAGACGGTCGAATGAATTCATCTGACCGCTGTTGACACATTGTTGAAGCTTTTCCTGTACTATGGTCATAGTGGCTTTTGCTACATCCTGTTCCGTTGTGTTGCGGAAGTATCAAATAATAAAGATAAGATTTAGTGAGAAAGATGAAGACTGAGGGAGCATGAAGCATATAATACATCATGTACCACTCTCAAAATCAACATGCATATTCATGAACATTCGCGTAGAAAAATAAAAGATATACTCACCGATCCAATGGTATTACGGAACTCTGTCCGATTCTTTCGCTTAGATTTCGATCGGATTGACTTTGCCATGGCTGCAGTGCTTATCTGTTGTAGTTGTTGTGTGTTGGTGTTGATATTGATATTGATATTGATAATATTGTATTGTAGCGTTGCGAGCGGTTCGAGTTGGCATGCAGATGCAGCGTGCAAGATTAACAAGAAGAAGAAGAAGAGGAAAGGGGGAGGAGGTCGGAGAATGGGTGGACGAGTAAACAACGACTGACAGACGAGGATTCCTTGATGTCAGACAGACGTGAGTGAGAAAGTCGTTGTTGTCGTCTTCGTTGTGAATTGTGAAGAGAATTCAAACTCTTCTACGATGTGAGTAACGATTTATGAACTCTTTTTCTCTTCAAGCCGATTTTGTTCATGACCAATCAATGAAGATTTACTTGAAATGAAGGAATGTCTTCTCAAAATGTCACGCAATAAGTAGATAGATCTGCTTTTTTAATCCTCGACCGACATTCGATTGCTCGACAACGACAATATCAAATATTATCAATAATAAAACTTCACTTTCAATGCAGAATTGGACAAACATCTCCATCCATGATTAAAGTTTGTCACAATCATTTCAATATTGTACACATTTGACACTTGGCGATCACTGACTCTCAGAAGAAATGGATCGTCGACGTGGCGAACGACGAGCATTTGGAAGCCAATTATCGGCAAACACTCCTTTACCGTTACCGCGACACGATCAGCATCAGCTACCCTTGACAAAGACGATACAGAAGCAAAAGCCATGGACGAGCGTAAAGAAAAAGAAAAAGAATGCGACAAACATTGTTTTTCATGATGATGATGATGCAGAGGCGAGGCGATGCGCTTCCGAGCGCAAGCTTCCTACGACGACGATGGAGAGATCGCCAACCATTGATCTAGATTCTGGATCATCACCCCTGTTCACACCGGGGAGCAGTTATCGTGTACGAAGCGATGGTGTGCGCACAGGAAGGAATTTGATAGACAATTTCAATTCTCCATCGATCACCAACAATGACAACGACATTAACGCTAGTGGCAGTAACCGTATTGTCAGCTTTAGTCCCAGTAAAAGCGGCGAGGCAGATAGTACATCATGGACGAAATTCACACCGAAGATTGCATGGCGGAAAGGTGGCAGCCCTGATGATGGGATATCATCGAGCAATAATGCTTTACCTGCATCGGCTGCACAATCATCGACTGCAATATCAGCCAATATTGGAGCCTTCTCTCCGATGCACACACATGCTGGAAAAATCATAGCCCCATTTCCCAACTCATTTGTATCATCACCGTTATCCATGATGCGCGATTCATCTCTTCAACGATTGACGCCTAAAATCAATGGTTCAGAGTTCCCATCTCAGCAATTGTCTACTCATACGGAAACTACCGTACCACCTTCATTTGCCATGCAGCAATTATCAGTAACAACCAACAGTGAAATGTTTTCAATATCAGAAGATGTGTCCATCGGTCCTTTGGAATATGCCATCCGCTTTCCTGTGAATGGTGAATCATTGTTGCATTTGGAATTTGAGCCAGTCACAGTTACATCAGGAAGACCCACAGGATGTGGAATTGCAAAGATATTGCCAGGGCTTGAGAAGNGAGCCAGTCACAGTTACATCAGGAAGACCCACAGGATGTGGAATTGCAAAGATATTGCCAGGGCTTGAGAAGTCGAATGCATGTTACCTAATACCATATACTGGCGTGGACGGAAGGGCAGGAACAAAAGAAGAGGCTATTGCGACACCGACAAAAACGATGAACTCAATGATACAAGTCAACGATCTCATCGTTTCCATCAATGGTATTTCCGTCTTATCACGCAAGTACGATTTCATTATGGAATTGTTACTGCAAGAATTCAAGAATGATGACAAGATTATTGTCTTTCGATCAATCGAAAAAATATGGCGTAGCAGGAGCAACGGTGGCAACAATCAATTTTCCATCAGAACGATGCGCAACATTAGGACTGGGAGGAGAGTTGCCACGGCCTTGAACGATGACATGATGGAAGATGATTTACACTCGTGGGTGACAACTCCTACTCAAGTAGCGCTTAGTAGAAGACGGGACGAAGTCAATAGCGCCAACTTATTCTCTCCATCCAATATCAAGAAGATTTCTACACGTGGGAGAAGCACCAGTAATACTCAGTCTATGTCACCGCCGTTAACTTCTTCTCGTTCCCCATCGCGACCCCATTCAACAACAGTAGGAGTGGTGGAGCCGCTGGCAGTGACCGTGAAGAAGTGCAACATGCGGAATAGCACGAACCAATATTTCTACGAACAAAGCGGCAGAGAGGATGCAAGTTTGGCATCTGGAGAAATAGCTGTCTCTCCAGCTCATATTACGATGGAGCGCATCGGAAAGGCGCTCACGGGAGAAGGAATTCGAGGTGATAAAGGAGGCGAATTTGAACGTTCTTTGCGTCTTAAAAAAGATCTGCTCAACGAATTGAAAAATGTTCACTCGGAAATAGATAGTCTGCACATGGTAAATGAAAGAAATGATGAATGGTCCCATGTAATATCGGAGAAGGAACAAATCTTTGCTGATCATGCTGCAACGGAAAATATACAACTGTTAAGCCTGAAGTCGCAGGTAGACGAGTTGAAGTCTGAGAGATTCAACACGCTTCAAACTATGATTGACATGCAAGCGCAATTAGATGACGCGAGATCGAAAGTTCAGGAGTTAAATGAGCTGGAGACGGTAAAGAGCGAATTACTTTTGTCGAATAAGAAGTTAGAAGAAACCATTGCACTCATTCAATCTGATCGAGATGCTGCCTGGACAGAACTCGAAAAAGAACGCTCCGCCTCTTCGGAACTTACAGCAAAGTTGGCCGATGCTGTGGAAAATGTGAAGATTGTGTCCGAAGCCTTGGAAGCAGAGAAATTGAATTCAAGCCATCGCGAAGTTTCCTACACTGAACAAATTCGTTCACTGGAAGTAAGACTTTCAGAAGAGGAGCAGAAAGCACGTGAATCTTCCATTGCTCATTCATCGATTGTTGCTGAATTGGAGAAACGCATTACTTATACCGAATCAGAACGAGATAGTTCTCATCTTGACTTGGAGAGAGGACGACTAGCGTTGACCGTCTCAGAATCCGAACGAGATGGGATAGCGAGTGATCTTGACAAGGCACGCTCAATAATTGATAAGCTAGAAGAAGAGAAGACGACGACAAGCTCCGAATTGATAGAATCGAAAGTCACACTTGGAAAGTTACAAGAAGAAAATAGGATATTAAAGTCCAATCTCGCTGCAGAAAAATCGTCGACAGTTCAGCTCATGTCTCAGGTTGAAAAATATGCTACCAACCTAAAAACGGTTGAATTGGAGAAGAAAGAATGCATGGATTTGATTGCTAGTCTCAACGACGAGAAAGAAGAGGTGGAACACAAGCTCAAGGAAACCATTGCATCCCTTGAATCGAGTATCAATGATAAGCTCGATAAATGTGCTTCATTGAATGGAATTATAACTTCGTCTAACGGTCAAGTGAAAATTCTCAAGGAGCAGGTCTCAACGTTAATGGAAACAAATATTGAACTCGAGCAAAAGGTCGAGAAGGCTACTGCAGCTCTCTCCACTGCAGAGGAAGCTGCTTATGCTGAGAGGATGCAGTTACATGAACGCGATGCAACTCGTGTAGAGCATGTTCGTCGCCTCGAGGAAAGGTTAGATTCAGAAGCAGAAAGAAACGTTGAGAGTGCTAAAACGATTGCCAAATTGGAAACACTGTTAGTTACAACGCAATCTGATTATGAATCGAACAGCAATAAGCTAGAGAAGGAGCGACTGGCCCTGAAAGACATGGACACGTTAAACAGAGTAGAAATGCAAAGATTGAAGGAAAAACTTACAGAAGCGGAGCGAGAGAACTTACGAATGATATCTGAATATCAAGATATCGAAAGAGAACTATACACAGTCAAACATTCCGAATCTCAACTAAATAAAATGATTAGTACCCTCAATGGACGTATCAGAGAATTGGAAGATGAATGCGAATCGCAGCACTCAGTCATCGAGAAGCATCTCGTAGAGATCAATGTGCTTCGAGATGAGGTGGTGCAAAAAGATAAATTGCAATCAGAATTGAACTCTCTGTCCATTGCTCTTGAGGAGAGTGAACTCGAACTGGCGAATGTAACTCGTGACCGAGGACTTCTAGAGCAAAGGATTGATGACTTAGTTCGCGACCTCACGTTAACGGATGCGAAGAGAAAAGACGACCAAGACTCTTATGAACAAAGTTCGTTTACCCATGAGAATGAAAAAGCTGCACTGAAAGTATCGTTAGCATTAGCTGAAAGCGCGATCAGCCATTCAAAAATTGAACTATCCGAAGAAAAGAGCTCATTGAACCGTCTACGAACCGAGTTCGATCGTTCTAAGCAAGAATTGGTCGTCGAGAACGAATCCTTAAATCTCCTCTTGGAAAATAGGACTGCTGAAATTACTGCGATCCAATCAGTCAACAAGTCTTTAACGGATCGCATCACTCATCTTTCAAACGATCTCAAAGAGACTCAAACTGTTGCGGTGAATGAAAAGGCTGAATTATCAGCCCAGTTGATTGTGTTATCGACTAAATTAAACGATGCGGATAACGACCGCAAAAAACATGATGCTCATTGTACTGATCTCATGTCCAAGTTGGAAACAGCTGAAGACCTACTTGATGAAGGCGACGAAGAAATCAAGAAACTGAACTTCGATTGTCAAAGACTTGAGGAAGAGAACCAAAATATGTATCGTTCTTTAAAGAACGCTGAGGAAACCATTACTCAGTTGAGATGCGAGAAAGAATCGTTGCTTGAAGTCAAACAGTCGCTGGTGGATGAAATAAAATTAAAGGCTGATAAACAGCTCGAAGAAAAGAGAGAGTTAAAGCTTCAACAAGATGAGCTTCTGAATAAGCTCGAAGAGACACAAAATGAAGCGAGACTTAACAGGGATATTGTCACCGACCTTAGATCCAAATTGCATTCAACTGAGTCATCCCTCGCTGAGGTACAAAACGAGGTGAAATTATTGGGTGCCAAACTTGCGACTTTGTCGTCCAACGCAGATTATCTTCGCTCTGAAAAGGATACGCTTCTGAGTAACCTCGCAGAGGCACAGAAGGAAGCCTCGCTCAACAGGGAAATCGTCACCGACCTCACATCCAAGTTACAAACTTCTGAGGAATCACTTGCCGAGGCACGAAATCAGTTGAAGTTAATGGTTGCTCGGGCTGCAAGTTTGTCATCAACTGCAGATCATCTTCGCTCTGAAAAGGATACGCAACTGAATAATCTCCTAAAATCACAGACGGAAACGTTGCTGAACAGGAAAATCGTCGCCGACCTCACATCCAAGTTGGAAACTTGTGAGGAATCACTTGCCGAGGCACAAAATGAGGTGAAGGAATTAGTAGATCAGCTAGCAAGTTTGTCGTTGACTGCAGATAGTCTTCGCTCGGATAAGGATACGCTACTGAATAACCTCGCAGAGTCGCAGAAAGAAGCCTCGCTCAACAGGGAAATCGTCACCGACCTCAGATCCAAATTACAAACTTCTGAGGAATCACTTTCCGACGCACGAAATCAGTTGGAGTTAACGGTTGCTCAGGTGTCAAGTTTGTCGTCGAATGCAGATCATCTTTGCTCTGAAAAGGATACGCTTCTGAAACATCTCGCAGAGTCACGGAAGGAAGCCACACTTAATAAGGACAAAGTCATCGACCTCACATCCAAGTTGGATACTTCTGAGGAATCACTACTTTATGCACAAAATGAGATGAAGAAATTAGTAGCTCAAGTTGCAAGATTGTCATCGACTGCAGATGATCTTCGCTCTGAAAAGGATACGCTACTGAATAATTTCGTAAAATCTCAGAAGGAAGCCTTGCTCAACAACGAAATCGTCACCGACCTCACGTCCAAGTTGGAAACTAATGAAGCATCCGTAGTCGAGAAAGAAAACGAGGTGAAGGAATTGGTAGCTCAGGTTGAAAGTTTGTCATTGGTTGCAGATGATCTCCGATCGGATAAGGATTCTCTTCTGAAACATCTCGCAGAGTCACAGAAGGAAGCCACACTTAATAAGGACACAGTCACCGACCTTACATCCAAGTTGCATACTTCTGCGGAATCTCTAGCAAATGCACAAAATGAGATGAAGGAATTGTTAGCTCAGGTGGCAAGTTTGTCATTGGTTGCAGATGTTCTTCGCTCTGAAAAGGATACGCTACTGAATAATATCATGGAGTCACAAAATGAGGCCTCGCTCAACAGAGACATCGTCACCGACCTCAGATCCAAATTACAATCATGTGAGGAATCACTTGCCAATGCACAAAATGAGGTGAAGGAATTGGTAGCTCGGGCTGCAAGTTTGTCTTCGACTGCAGATGATCTCCGATCGGATAAGGATTCTCTTCTGAAACATCTCGCAGAGTCACAGAAGGAAGCAACACTTCAGAAGGACACAGTCACCGACCTCACATCCAAGTTGCATACTTCTGAGGAATCACTTGCCGAGGCACAAAATGAGATGAAGGAATTGTTAGCTCAGGTGGCAAGTTTGTCATTGATTGCAGATGATCTTCGCTCTGAAAAGGAAAATGAGGCCTCGCTCAACAGAGACATCGTCACCGACCTCACATTCAAGTTGGATACTTGTGTGGCATCCTTAGTCGAGAAAGAAAATGAGACGAAGGAATTGGTCGCTCAGCTTGCAAGTATTTCATCGTTGGCAGATGACCTTCGCTCGGAAAAGGATGCATTGCTTACTCAATTACAGTCCAATCAAGAAATGACGTGCCACTTTTTGAAGGGTATCGAGGTTCTTCTTGATTCGGCGAATGGAAATGTTGTCTTACATTCATCGTTTGAAATTGTGCATGAATCAGGGACCAAACAGAGAAAGGATATCAAATCATTGAACGATGAGGTCGGTGTGAGCAGCCGTCTTACCTATGGTCCAAGGTCCGCTTTTGATTATTGTTCAGAGAATCATACTGTTACTCCAGCTATTTGCCATCAGGGTCTTTGGATTGGAGAGGAAGTGGGCGACTTCTGTTTGCTGTTGAGGAACCTCAAGGACACATTAGAACGACTGAAGGATGATAAGTTATCACTAGAAACGGATCTTTCAAATGCTATTTGCTCGCGGAATCATCTACAATATGAGAAGGAATCTACTGCCTCTGATTTAGAACTGAATGCTGTTGAGACTCTGAGATTGAATGACGTTCTTACGAACATGAAGAGTTTGTGCGACTCTGACAAAACTGA